>PVKA01022877.1:0-36449 GCA_004027165.1 Ctenomys sociabilis | reverse complement strand
TAATTATTGAATCTTTGATATAATTCAGCTAAAAAAAAACCTGTAAATATAATTTCATGTATGCACCTTGTACAGTACCAAAACGTTATGAAAACAGTTTGCAATGTATTAATTCATCGACTCTGTATGGTTAAGGTGTCTTGAAACTGTCTGATTGACATTTGTATTTTAATAAAATAAAAATAAATGGAAAAAAAAATATATATATATATATTCCCTTTTAGTCAAACAAAAACATAGCATACTATATAAGCATCTTTTGGACTTGGCTTTTTTTTCGCTGAACATGTTCTGTAAGTCATTTCATATTAATTCATCGGACTCCCCCCTGTTTTGCGGGGCTGCCCTCACATGAGTGTACCCCAGCGTATCCAGCCAGTGTCCTGTGTGGGGGCACCTAGACCAATTCTAGCGTTTTTGGGAATACAGATAGTATAATGCCTTGATGAATCACCATGAATGTATATTTTTTACATGGCTGTCAGGGTGTGTTTGAGGTTAGTTCCTCGGCATAGCACTGCGGGGTGGAGGGAGGCATGTGTGCGTCGGCAGCTTTGTCACGGCCAGGTACCCGCCTCAGGGGCTGCGTCGCGTCACTTTCCTCACGAGCACAGCTCCTCTCCCCCTGCAGCCTCATCCGCTTCAGGCAGCGCCAAACTTTGGAACTTTTATCAGAGTGGAAGATGAAAAGCAGTAACATGGAGTCATTTTTAATTGCTGCTTTTTGTTTTTATTTGTTTGCTGGTTTTTTTTGTTGTTGTTGTTGTTTTGAGGCAGGGTCTCCCTGCGTAGCTCAGGCTGACCAGGAGCTTACTTTGTAGCTCGGGGTGGCTTCAGACTTGCAGCGATCTTCCTGCCACACATTTGAAAGCCATCGTGCGTCTTCAGTGAGTTTGCTTTCTAATTTTTGTACCAAATTTTTGTCCTCATTTTTAAAGTTTCTTATATATTAGGGACATTACCTGTTTATTGCTGATATATTTTGCAAAATTTTTTTTCAGAACTGGGGATTGAATTCAGGCCCTTGTACTGAGCCATCTCCCTGGCCCCAGTTTTGTGGATATTTTCTGTCAGAACATCATCTGATTTTGACCTTAACCCTCTTGTTTCTTGTCATCCAAAAAAAGAAAAACTTTCAGTCAGAATCCACACAAGTAAGCTTTTGTCACCAGGTATGAATATTTATGACAAAGACTTAGAAATTTAAACAATATAGAAAAATAGGTCACCAAATAAATGGCCTCAAAGTAGATATAAGTAACAATGTAAACATTTAAATGTATATATTGGGCCGGGCGTGGTGGCGCATTGCCGGGCGTGGTGGCGCATGCTTGTAATCCCAGCACTCGGGAGGCTGAGGCAGGAGGATTGTTGTGAGTTCGAGACCAGCCTGAGCTACAAAGTGAGCTTGAGGCCAGCCTGAACTGCATAGTGAGACCCTGTCTCAAAAAGACAAAAAAAAAAAAAAGTATATATTGGGGCCTGAGGATATAGTTCAGAGGTATAAGTGCCAGCCTGGCAAACGCAAAAGTACCTACCTGGCGAATACAAGGTCCCAAGTTTGGTTCCTGGTACTACAAATCAAAAATAAATAAAATGAAAGTATGTATTGCATGAGTTCAGTACACATTAGTGGTTCTTCAAATCAGTGGTAAAGGGACATTTACGTTTGATAGACACTTTTAATTCAGTGAAGATTTGTACTAATATGTTTGGACAGGATATCATGTCACATCTTGTACTATGAATAACTACTACAAAGACAACAATATGCAATGTATTAATTATTGAAACAGTCCTTCTAACCTGTTTTGAAACTGTCTCATTGCTATTTGTTTCTCAATAAAATTAATTTTTAAAAAGTTTGATTGACAGTTAACTTTAAAAATAAAATTAGAAGCCGGGCGTGGTGGCGCATGCCTGTAATCCCAGCACTAGGGAGGCTGAGGCAGGAGGATTGTTGGTGAGTTCGAGACCAGCCTGAGCTACAAAGTGAGCTTAAGGCCAGCCTGAACTGCACAGTGAGACCCTGTCTTGAAAAGACCAAAAAAAAAAAAAAATAAAAATAAAAAAATAAAAAAAAATAAAATTAGAGGGGCCGGGGAGATGGCTCAGTAGAATAAGCGCTTCCCTGGCAAGCGCAAGGGCCTGAGTTCAATCCCTGGTTCTTTGAAACCATCAAAGAACAAAAAGAAATATTGATAATTATGTCAGCGTTTCTCAACTTCTACACTAATGAAATCTTGGACTGGGTGAGTCTCTGCTCTGCAGGCTGTTTTGTGGGTTGTGCATAGTTAGCAGAGTCCTGGCCTCTCTCCAGGCGACACAAGCTGCAGCGCTCCTCGGCATGGCCATCAGATGTCTCCGGACACTGCCAGCTGTCATGGGGGTAGAGTCTTCTCAGGCTCAAAGCTGCACTGGATCATCTCTGTGGAAGCCTGGTGCCAAAGAGTGTAGTCACAAAGGAAAATTCTGAAAGTGTGGACTCCATTTAAGAAAAGGAAGTTTTAAGAAAACTGTGAAATTGAAATTCAAGCAACAAATTGAAAACTATATAGTGTAAACGACATTTCCCTTATAGAAAAGTTGGCTAATAAGAAATCTAAATAATCACATAAATACCAAAAATCAGTACAGTATATGAAAGACATTTAGACTAAAATATGAATACATTTATTCAGTATGCGAGTTTTACCTTGAGATATCCCTTTTATTCAAACAAAAGCATAACATACTATATAAGCATCTTTTTTTCTTTTTTTTTTTTTTTGGCAGAACCGGGGACTGAACTTAGGCCCTTGTGCTTGCCAGGGAAACGCTTATTCCACTGGGCCATCTCCCCAGCCGCCACATAAGCGTCTTTTGGATTTTGCTTTTTTTCACTTAACATGTTCTGTAAGTCATTTCATATCAACTCATCAGACTCACTGTCTTTTTCGGGGGTGCCCTCACATGGGTGTGCCACAGCATATTCAGTCAGTTACTAACCTTTCAGGTGAGTAGACATGAAGTCAACCTATTCAGCATGAGTATGGGAAGACAGATAATCGCATGAAGTGACGGAGGCTTGAATAAGCGTAACACTGATGAAATGCAGTAAACAATGCGTATTATACCTTCAAATAAATAACATGCTTTTGTCCATGCAGTTCTACTTTTGATACTTTTATCCTATGGAAATAATTGAGCTGGCAGGAAGTCCACTGCAGTTCCACTTACAGTTGTTAAATATTGGAAAAACCTACCTGTCTAGCAGTAAGAACTGATCAAAAGAGACTATGGCGCATCCATGTAAATGAATACACTGGGATTAGCATTGTGACTACAACTGTAGAAAATTATAGTGAGAAACTAAGCTAACAAAGTTGTTTATGCATTTATGAATCTTTAAGGTTAACAGATACTGTTTCTTTATACAAAAGTATTATAGAAATTATTCATCATATTATATTCGAGACATTGAATTTCTTTTATATTTTCTAATCTTCCAATGAACATAGATAGTTTGCGTAAGATTTTTAAATGAAAAAACATTTTAAGGACTAGGAATTCAGTTAGTAAAGGGCTTCTCTAGCATTTGTGAGATCCTAGTTTTGATCCTCAGTAAAATAAAACTTTTTTTTTTTTTTTTATTTACTATAGGGTCTACAGAGTCTCACTATGTAGATCAGACTTGTGTGATCCTCCTGATTACAGTCTCCCAAGCCCTGGGATTACAGGCGTGCTCCACCATACCCAGTCGCAATCGCAGTCTCAGCATGCCCCAGGGCCAGGCCAGCACAGCAGGCCGGGGATCAAACCCCCGGCCCAGCCCCTGCGTCTGCCCAAGCAGGTTCTTCAATCCACTGAGCTATTTGGCCAGCCCAAACAAAACTTTTTTAATCCTTTTTCACAATTCCAACTTATATAAAATCAGGAAATTTTTAAAGCAAAAAATTTATTTAAAAAAAATTTTACAGTGATATTCATTAAAGTATTACAACTAAAAAAAAAACACTATTAATGTTCCATTGTAATTATCTAACTGGTAGACTTCTGCATGTATAAGAGGGATAAAAGTATTTTTACAAGTCCAAACCAATATTATCCTGGACAAAATGTGGCTACATTACATTAACCAAGTACATATTATAAAAGAAAATGACTGCCCAAATTTAACATTTGACAAAAGCACAGCCTTTTCCTATTTCTTAATAGAAAGTTGTGTACTGACTCCTGGTTGAGCAGGGCAACTGAGCCTGAAATTTGACATTCCTGGGAGTGGGCTGCTGGAAACTAAGCTGAAACTTGGTTTTTCATGTTGTAGGTTGCTTCTGGTGAATGCAACGAGGACACCGAGGTCTACAACATCACCCTGTGTACTGGGGATGAGCTCACCCTTATGGGGCAGGCAGAAATCCTGTATGCCAAGACTTTCAAAGAGAAGTCCCGATTCAACACCATCTTCAAAAAGATCGGGAAACTCAACTCAATCAGCAAGCTGGGGAAAGGCAAGATGCCGTGCCTCATTTGCATGAATCACCGGACCAACGAAAGCATCAGCCTCCCGTTCCAGTGCAAGGGCAGGTTCAGCACCCGGAGTCCCCTGGAGCTGCAGATGCAGGAGGGCGAGCACACCATCCGCAACATTGTGGAGAAGACCAGGCTTCCTGTGAACGTGACCGTGCCGAGCCCTCCACCCAGAAACCCCTACGACCTCCACTTCATCCGAGAGGGGCACCGCTACAAGTTTGTGAACATCCAGACCAAGACGGTGGTGGTCTGCTGTGTGCTGCGGAACAACAAGATCCTCCCCATGCATTTCCCTTTGCACTTGACCGTGCCCAAGTTCAGCCTCCCAGAGCACCTGGTCAAGGGAGAGGTATGGCCTGAAACCCTGGTCCATCACTGGCTGGGAATCTGCCAAGAACAGTTTGACATTGACGAGTATTCCCGGGCTGTCCGCGATGTGAAAGCGGACTGGAATGAGGACTGCAAAAGCCCCAAGAAGGGCCGGTGCTCTGGCCACAACCATGTGCCCAACTCCCTCAGCTATGCCCGCGACGAGCTCACCCAGTCCTTCCACCGGCTCTCCGTCTGTGTCTATGGCAACAATCTCCATGGTAACAGCGAGGTGAACCTCCATGGCTGCAGGGACCTGGGGGGAGAGTGGTCTCCTTTTCCCCATGACATCCTGCCCTATCAGGACTCTGGCGACAGTGGGAGTGACTACCTTTTCCCAGAAGCTGGTGAAGAGTCGGGGGGTGTCCCAGGGAAGTCGGAACTTCCCTATGAGGAGCTGTGGCTGGAGGAAGGCAAGCCCAGCCGCCAGCCCCTCGCACGCTCGCTGAGCGAGAAGAGCAGATGTGACCCGCTGAGAGGCTCTGTCCGCTGCAAATGTGCGCCTTCTCCTCTGCCCATCCCTGGGACTCCGGGAGCCACAGTGAAGTCTTCAGAAATCGCCCTACCTCCACCTCCAGTGCCTCCCAAATCTGAAGCCGTAAGTCGCTCCCATGTTTGAACGGTGTCCCAACCTTTCTGTCTCTGCCTGTCATCTGCTCATCACTTTTCTTATAGGCACTAGGCATACCTAGCACTCAGGAGGCTGAGGCAGGAGGATCACTGAGAGGTCAAGGCCAACCTGGACTACACAGTTGAGTTTAAAGCTAGCCTGAAATACATAGTGAGACCCTGTCTCAAAAAAAAAGAAAAGAAAGAAAGAAAGAAAAAGGGTGAGGGAGATAGCTCAGTAGAGTAAACACCTGCCTGGCAAACACAGAGTCCTGAGTTCAATCCCCAGTACTACAGAAAAAAAATGGTTGTGGGGAGCCAGCCAAATAGCTCAGCAGATTAAAGCGCCTGCAGTCAGGCACAGCGGCCTGAGGTTCTATCCGCAGGGCCTGTGGTGCAGGCCCTGGAACACCACTGAGATAGCGATGGAGACTGGGCATGGTGGCATGTGTCTGTAATCCCAGCTCTTAGGAGGCTATAAACAGATGGCTCACTGCAAGTCCAATTTAGTAGTGAGACCCTGAACACCCTGTAGACCCTTTCCTAAAATATACAAAAAAAAAAAAAAAATTTCTTATAAGAAAAAACTTTGTGACTGAAGATTTTCAGAATGAGCAGGCTTATTTACTTTAGACTGAGGCATAGATGCCAGTTAGATTATGTCTGCAGTCAGAGGGGTAGTTACACCTCTCCTGGATGAAAAACTGTTGGGAAAAAGAAAAAAAAAAAAGGCATCTTGGGCCAGGGAGATGGCTCAGTAGAATAATCACTTCCCTGGCAAGCACAAGAGTTCAATCCCTGGTTCTGCCCAAAAGGAAAAAAGAAAATCTCATGAAGAGTTTTTGACTGGAGACATTTAAACCTGACTTCTGCTGCTGCCTGAAAAATGGGTTATAGGGAAGCGAGCAGATGCTGGGAGGCCAGGCAAGAGGCAGTTCCGATGCAGAGGTAGGAGGAGGCGGTGCCTGCACAGGGCAGCAGGGAGAGGTGAACTGCCTCAGGCTCTGGTTTGGAAGCAGTGCTCACTGATGTGTGGATGGGAGGAGTGAAGGTTAAGCACAGCTCAGGAGGCCCGAGTGTCCCGGGAGCATGGGAGGTGCATCTGTGTCCAGATACTGAGAGTGGGAGGGGAGCAGAGGAGTCGAGGAGGCTTCGCTTGTGACTGTCCTGTGTCCCCGGAGAAGCATGGCCAAGTCCCTAGGCAGTAACGCATATGCCAGAACCAGGCACTGGCGGGTTCTGAACACCTTAACATAACACTGCCAGAGCGTGACAGGGCTTCTGTGGAGGTTTAGTGGAAAGTGGTCAGTACAGGGAGCATTGCTGGGGGACTAGAGCAGTGGTGGAGCGAGTGCTGGCCTCTGGCCTCTATCCCGCACACAGGAGAGGTCAGTGTGAACCTGTCTTCCCTGTGGCTTGATTGGCAGCCACACTGAACCTTTGTAGCTCATTTTGGATCATTAAGTTTCATTATATCTAGGGCAGAAAGCCCTAGAGGCACTAGATGTAATTCTCTTTGTGTATTTGACGGTATCTATTACAGTAGTTTCCTTTTGCTATCTCTACCAAAACCCTTTCTAAAAACCCCTACATGAGTCACAATGTATTAGGAAAATGAAAATCAAAGCCCATCTGACCAGAGCCCGGGATGGGGCAGGGTGGTCTCCCAGGTGCCCCTGGGAGAATCTAGTTGCAAAACCTGAACTAGAAAGACAACCACCAGGGGGCCAGCCAGACAGCTCAGTGGTCTAAAGTGCTGTTTTAGGCAATCTTAGGCAGACATGGAGGGACCACAGTTCAATCCCCAGTACCACATGCCATGCCAGCCCCTCCTCCATGGTGGGCTGAGCTGGCCAAAGTAAAATAAAATAAATTTTTTAAAAAACTTAAATGAAAATAAAAATAAAATGGCAGAAAGACAACCACCAATAAGACATGGAGTCTGGGCCCCAGTATCTTTTAGGGGAAAGGTTACATAAGACAAGAGATGATTATAAAGATTAAAAGATGATGAGCAGCTAGGGTGGGTGACACACACCTGTAATTCCAGCTACACAGGGGCTGAAAGCTGGAAGATTACAAGTGTAAAGCCAACCTGAGACACAGCAAGAGCAAGTCTCCAAAACATAGAGGCTGACAGCGTACATTACAGTTGAGCTCCTGCCTAGCAAGCACAGTACACTAGATGCCATGCCCAGTACAAGGAGGGGGAGAGAAGGAGGGAGGGAAGAGAGGGAGAGAGAAAGTAAATAACAGAATAATAATGTATGTGGGAACTCGGAGGACAAAGTAACTTCCAGAGTGGAATGACCACAGAAGCCTTCCGAGCAATTGTCACATTCTAAACAAGTTTAGACAGTATAGGTGGATTAGAAGACCACTCCAGGTAAAGCCGAAGCACAAGTGCAGAGGACAGGGTCGCATGAGCACCATGGGGGAACCGTGGTCTTTCTCCTGGGTCAGCTGCAGGGCCAGATAGGGTGCGCGCAGGGCAGCAGTGACTGAGCGGCCAGGTGCGTGGAGTGTCAGGCCCAGCTCGGCTGTGCTCGTAGCGCCTTCATTGCTGCATGGCTTTCCCGCCAGGAGCCACCTCTGGCTTCCTGAAACCAAGGCCTGGGCTTTCCTGTGCTCCTGCCGGGATCAAAGCACAAGAGCAGAGATCCCTGTATTCATTAAGGTCGTGGAGCATTGCAGGAGTCCATGGTGGAATCAAGGCTCTTATGTTGGTGTCAGAGGTTCCCCAAAGGTGTTCCTAAAATAC
Source organism: Ctenomys sociabilis (assembly GCA_004027165.1). Taxonomy (NCBI): domain Eukaryota; kingdom Metazoa; phylum Chordata; class Mammalia; order Rodentia; family Ctenomyidae; genus Ctenomys; species Ctenomys sociabilis. Next base: position 28,198 of record PVKA01022877.1, on the reverse strand, counting down.
AGCTTAAAAAAAAAAAAAAAAAAAGCAGGCAGCCTGCCTAGAAAGCACTGCAGCACTGTGGACGCCATCAGCTCTGGTCTCTGAGGTCGCTTGAAGGTGGAGGCCTTGATCTTTTCTGGGAACATGACTATGTGAGCTGTTTCTGTTGGATTCTGTTCCTGCCTAGTATGTTGTGGGTCTCGTGTTTGCTGACCGATGCAGCTACCCATAGCGTTCACACTGGGGTCACTTGCCGCCATGCTTAGAGGCCGGAAACCAGCATCCCTTGTTTTTTTTTCTGTGGCTGGTGAACGGTGAGTGAGCACATAAATATTAAGTCTGATCTTGACCTTGGTACTCAAAGAAAAACACTAGAGTCCAATTTGAAACTAAAAGCAAATCTCCTAGGGGGGAAAGAAAGATTTTTGGCCTGCAATCTAAGCTGTAATTTCTTCTGCTGTAAGAGAATCTTTTCAGAACATACCCAGTGTTTATAAAGTACTATAAACATAAAGATTTTTTATAAACACCTGAAATCATTTAATTTACTCTTAAAGTTTAGGCATTTTAAGTGAAGCCATTTCTCGTTAGTTCTATGACCATGAAATGAGTTTTCCAGTTTGGGAATGCATGTGGGATCCAGAAAGCGTCATACTTGTTAGATGTGGCTTCAGCTCATAATCTTCCAAGGGGGACTTTAATGGGGCATAAATTACAGTGCTTCTTCAGAATTAAATAAAAGTTCCACATTAATAGGGTGGAGGCAGTGCTGAGAAAGATGGGCCAGGTGTCCAGCAGCCAGCCACCAGGCAATGCAGGGTGGCCGTGGGCTATCTAGTGGAGCCAGCAGGACACAATACAGGAAGATGACGGCTCTCAGGAGGCCCTCATAGCACACAGTACTGGCACAGTGGAAGCAGCAAAAGGAGGAGCCTTTCACGGTCAGACACTAGGGGAGGACCTGTCCCTGCACCCGGCTGTGTGGAGGCTGAAGGTACAATCGCTGCCTTGCACGGCACGACCACTGCCTCCTTTTCTTCTGATTCGTGCTTTGCTTTCAGCACCTCAGTCCTCAGTTGTGTCGTGATTGTGCCCTCTCAAGTGGAATCCGGTGGTGTTTGTTTCTTTCCATGAACGTTAGAGTAAATCCCTTACACGCACAGGCACGAGGCTGTCTCTCAGACACTGTGTCTGGGTGCATCAGGGTGACACTTGCCCAGTGTGGGGAGCCTGAGCTATGGGGCCCCAGAGCCCTCAGCTGCCAAGCACTGGAGTCAGCTCATTTGTTCATATACCTGGCACTTAATGGGACTGTCTGTACAGATTGTTTAATATGCTTTTTAAACAAAGCGCTGTCACTCATGTCTTTAGGGGATGAGAGTCCTTCCTAAAGAGAATGTCCCAGGAAACAGGAGGCAGCTACTGTGTCCAGAAGCAGAAAGGACAAAGCTACTGTTAGCAGTGGAGCCCAGAGTGTGGAGTGTGCCCAGCACTGTCACAAGGACAACTTGGCAGTCCCTTTTAGGTGCACTATCTGTGTTGATCCAGATACGTACTCTAAATACATCCTCCATTCCATAACACCGTGGGCCTCCATGAGCATCTCCGTCTCTGAGTGTTGGCTGATGTGTCTAAAACATTCACCCAGATAACACTCTGCAACTGACAGGCTGCAAGAGCTGTGTCCCCATAGCATGGTGTGACTTTAGGGTGCAACTATGGAAACACTTTATATTACATGAAATAAGTAAAATAACTCCCCCAGACTGCTCCAACTTATACAGTGAATTATAAATGATTATCAAGACTATAGGTCACAGCGCTTCTAAGACTACTTGGGCAGTGGCATCCTGCCTGGGAACCCCAAGCCCTGAGAAGCAGTGACTTCCATCTGTCTTTCATAGTAGGACAAAAGGCACTCAGCTTTGGTTGACAGCATGGCAGCAATACCTGAGGTTGCTGAAAGGGAAGCTCCAAAAGGCGCTCTGGGTTGTGAAGAACTGTCCTGCAGCACTGATGAACTTGCTGACCATTGCTGGGCTGCGCCCCAGCTTATGGGAAACAGGAACTGACCTGTACAGGCATCAGTAGCATGTATTCGTCATGATGAGGCTGAAAGTCCATCCCAAATAAAGTCCCTTTAATGAAGCACAGTGTTTTTTAGTGTTTGAGAAAAGCAAGACTGACGGCGTGAATTTGGTGCCCCATGCACTGGGCCTAGTCCAGTAGGTGCTTGGAAACGCTAACGCAGCTCTAAGCTGAGGTGCCTGAATTTGCCTCAGACAGGCTGAACAGGTGGCAGGAGAGCGGAAGAGGGTGGCAAGCGTCCTGGGAAGTTTCACCCCCTCATGGAACGGCATCTAGACAGCAGAGGCATGCTCACTGCCAGGCGATCTTCAGAGATGCTTAGCAGCTGGGCCTCAGAGAGCCACACCTCGCTGGGCTCCTCACCCGGCCACTTAGTGGCTTCATGTCTGCAGCACAATGTTTAGCTTCCCTGAGTCAGTTCCTTTGGGGATAATAATTCTTCACTGCATTATTGTATTATACAAAGTACTTGGCACTTTTCCCTGCCACTTGGTAAGTGTTCAAAATAAAGAGTAGCAGTAATTTAATATAGGATAGGTTCCAACTTAGAGCCAGAGAGTAATTTTTAGAGGGTTGTTCGTGGTTTGGTATTTTTGTTTGTTTGTTTGTTTTTCCTCCACTCTGCTTTCTTGACTAAGGGACAGAGGGTGGAAGTCACCTGGTCTTTCAAAGTCAGGAGGCTTGTCGGAAGTGGACGTGTCCCCCTCCACAGGTCAGCAGAGGCAGCGCTGTCCTCACATCCCCACATGGGTCGCACCACACGTGACCCCTTTGTATTAGCTGGCTCTCACAAAAACGTAATTTGTTATATATTTTATTTACTTTTTCTTTCAATGAGCTTTTATTGGCACATTTTAGACAAAATGACCACATTCCTCACAGAGCCTGTACATGATACTACTTAATTCTTTTTTTCCAGTTCCCCTACCCTCCCTTGAGCCCCTCTTCTCCCCATTTACAAAAGCACAAAAACATAATTTATTTTGAAAATGGATGTTCTTCAATAAAATAAATAAAAAGTAAAAATAAATAAAAATGGAGCATTGTTGGGATTGAACTTCTAAAATGATTCATTGATAGGATAGCTGTGAAGTCAGGAGGTCAGGCCACAGTGCTGTGGATCTTGCAGCCCCGATGCACCCACCCAAGCAAGTTAGTTAAGGCTTTACATGACGAGTTAGGCCTTTACATTAAGAAAGCTCAAATGTTTGTTTATCAACTGGGGGAAATGCTTATGGAAACTGATTCTACAATGAATTTTTATTTTATATTGTCTTTGGCCTTTTCTCTATCAAATATTAATAGTATAAAAGGCATTATAGGTTGGATTTGCTTAAAGAAATCAGTCTCAATAGGGAAGCAGAAGCTGGGATGTAGCCCTGTGGTAGAGTGCTTGCCTAGCCTCTAGGTTCTGTCCTTAGCATCGCCTACAGTGAAGAGTATGGTAGCGGTTATTCACTTCTCAGAAATAATTGCTCTACAAAAGTATTCACTTAAGAGTCCACTAACTAATGAGGTCTCTTAGGCCATTTGACATTTAATTAGTTTTAATTGCAACTTTGGAGAAGTACTCTCCACTGCCTTCCCGTTCATTCATTGCATTCCTGCTGTGTCTTGGTAACTTCAAAACTGATTGTCATAGAGACTGTTTGTATACATGAAGCCTTCTTAGTCAAGACTTTTCTATGTCCAACTGGAATTTCAATGGCTAGAATGTTAAGAAAGATAATTGTAGTATTCTGTTGGGTAAGTTTTGCTCTAGATTTGTGGTGGTATTTGTATAAAACCCTATACTATCACAGGTTATGTTCTTCTCTAGGGAAGGCCCCCATTTGGGGCCTCGTGTCGCAGCCTCCCTCCGGCCCGTGCTAGCACCCAATTGGGACAAGTGCTCCTTTTCAGAGCCAGCCCCCAGTGTCTGCCTCCTCCCTCCCCAGTCTCCCTGGCCTGAGGCTTGAATTTTGGAAGTCTCTTCAGAGAAAGGCCTATTTTAGGTCTTTACTATGAATGTTTAAAAGTGCTTTTAAAAGAAAAAGAAACTTATGCATTTACCAGTCAGGGTTTTGCTTACAAATCATACTTGTTCTTATGCAAGTAATTTTCAAATATTTCATTTATTTATTGATACTTTTTTATTATAAAATTTTAACTTTTTCTCTGCAAATATCCACTGGTGGCTATGTGACAGGGTTATGAACTCTGTATAAAAGCCTCTTTATAAATAAGATTTCTTAAGGCTGTAATGATTTTGTTATCTGGGAGTGGGAGTGTGGGAAGAAATGTAAAATACAGGGCACAGAGCACGCCGTGAAGACAAAGTTACCAAGTTCAAGGAAGCGTGATTATAAAACTGCTTTCTTCGCATTGCCAACATCATGAATTCAGCTTTTTAGAGAAGGGAACTCATAGTATAGAGACAAGTCCAATTTTAACTCAAGCCCACCTCTGTAAATTTCCTGGGCCGGGGAGATAGGTCAACTACCTAAGCGCCTGTCTGGCAAGAGCAAGGACCCAGGTACTGCATGCTGTACCAGCCCCTCCCTGGGCCCACCTGGCCGGCCACCGAGATGGGGCGCGGTGATGCAACCTATCGTCCCAGCACTGGGGAGACTAAAACAGGAGGATCGCTACAAGTCTGAGCTGCATATTGAGACCCTATATCAAATAAATAAATACAAGATTTTTTTTTATGTTTTTTAAGAGATACAAATTTCCTGAATCATTGTCAAAAAGGAAACAAAATGATCCAGACCCACCTGAGTATTCCAAAATCTTTTCAGTGTCTGCTCATAGGTCCAAGCAGTTTGATCTTTGAGGCAGGGGGTGGGTACTGCATGACCAGGTGTGTGCAGCAGACTTGATGCAGACTACATTGTGGGGAAGTACGCAGCCCGTAGGCAGGCACCTCCAGCTCCAGTGCTTTCCGTGACGAGCTGAGCAGGACTGCTAGGAAACTGAGTTCTCTTCCCCAGAGGATATCTGAAGAGTGTGGGCAAAGAATGTGTCACAGAGAAATGCTCTGTTTACTCTTCTTAAGCTGTGTCATTGGTCAGTTACTGAAGGGCATGAAATTGTTTCTTCCCTATAAGAGAAGAAAGCAGAAATACAAGCTTCCTAGGAAATGTTGTCACACTCCCAAAAACTCACTTATACATACTATGCTGTTTCACAAACACTTGGTGTAGGTTTCACTTCTCATATTCTTTTAATTTCTGGAAATGTCAAAGATGTATAACAAGTCAGTTTGTAGATAAAATGTATAAATATTCCAGTTACAAGTGTTGGAATTTTTGTCCTGCAAACATCTACATTTCCTAACCTGTTTCCCAGTCATGCAGTAAGGTGTTGGTGTCATTAACAATTTCTTCCTGAATGTGGTGGCACACACCGATAATGCCAGCTACCTGGGAGGCTGAGGCAGAACAATCGAAAGTTGAAGGCCAGCTCGCATAACTTAGCAAGACCTTGTCAGATGAATGAATGAGCAAGTGGGCTGTAGGTGGAACTCCACAGAGTACTTGTTTAGCATTTGTGAGATTCTTGGTTCAGTCCCCATTAATGCACAAAAGAAAGACTCATGCATTAATTTTAACATGTGACTATGTATTGAAGAAGACCTTTTCCATTTTTCCCAGATTATTGGTCCTTTACCCTTTGTCCCAGTCCCTCCCAGCTAAACAGACCTGCTGGGAGAAGAAAGGGGCAGAGAAATAAATGCCTTCTCCAAAACTGGAAACAGTTACGCTTTCCACACAGTCTTCTGAATGTCCCATTCCACACTGTGTTTGATATTAACCAAGAATTTGGAGTTGGGTTTGACCTCTTGCCTGTCCTTGCTCTAACCTGAAGCTCTCCACAGTTGTCAGTTCTCTTTGGTCCACTGCATCTTCTCTTAGCTGTTGGATTAAGAAGCTTTGGTGATTATTTTTCTGGCTTTCCGCAGCCAGTGACAGCATTACAGAGGAGGAGCTCTGGGGGCTCGGGGGGAGTAGGTGTCCTCCTACCTGTGTTCTTCAGCGAAGTTGAGCATAGGGTCCCAGGAATATATGCGACTTCACCACCCCCCCCAGGTTATGCACAGGCATGTATACACCCAGGCACATTTTTCAAGCTTATTCCAAATTATATTTTTTTTTTTTAAGTAAGCCAGCTTCTTCCAATCCAATATCCTTTGTAACAACTGCTTCCATCCCTTTCTAGCCAATTCTATAAAAGCACAATCTGCCTTACTGAGTGGTCTTGCCTCCCCTTGTTTCTTTAGCTCTGGAGTCTTCCTTCCCTCCCACATGGGCTTCAAGGTATATTCACTAAGCTTCCCAGCAACCTGCTACCTGTCGCCTACAGAGAAGCCCTTGCAGCCCTTTTCACAGCTGGCTGACAGGGCTCCATCTCTAGCTCTTGTGCTGCAGGCCTCCCTGCTGTGGCCCCCCTAACTCCCCTTGGCCCCAGCCCTGCTCTGGGGGAGGCTCTGCTGCATTTTTCTCTTCTTGTGCCCTCCCCTGAAGACCACTGTCTGCGCTTCACCCTGGGATCTCCATGCTGCCGTCACTTCAGATTCTGCCTACTTGCACAAAGCCAAGCTCAAACAGTAGTTGTAAAACTGAACTCCTTCATTTCCCCCAATCCTTGTGCAGAGTTTCTATTTGCCAAATGCTGCCAGTGTTTGTCTCGTCATCTAACTTTTTAGACCCAAGCATCTTTCTGTTTGTTCATGTCCTTGCTACTTTCTGCACAACCTTTCTTTGTCAAGAGTCTTGGCAAAGTTTCCTGTGAATTTATTCTTCCCCTGCTTCCTTAAGTGAACTCGCGGGGCTCCTGTAAACTCTTGCATGCTCTCTTTTTACTGCATTTAATGGTTTTATCTTAATTACATTTGTCTCCCTCCTTCATAACTAATTCCATGAGTGACTCATTTTGGTACATTAAACACATGCCCTATGAGCATACAGTAGGCATTCAACATGTATTTGAATAATAAGTTGCAAAATTAAGTTAATATAGGAAGGGGGGGTGTGATGGTTGGGTTCTTCAGACTCCTGGGGACAGAGAGAGAAGATGGTGGCTCTGACCCGAGCTCTTAACTCTGACTGAGACACCTTCTGTTGTCTTACTTCAAACCTCCGCTCTTAGTGCAGTAAACAGCATGCACTGAGTATGCTCCCTAGGAATACATCTCATAGGCTCTTGATGGACAGAACTTTTCCTACATTTGGGCTATTTAACTTTATATTTAGCTCTAGGTTAACTGCCCTCCCCTGTTACATGAATACCAAGGAGAACACTATCAACACCAAGGTAGTGGTGTTGTACATTGGACAAGAACATTGACATTTTAGAAAAGGAAAAGACTTTCATGAATGAGCAAGGGTGAAGGTGCGCTAGAGGTTTAACAACTTGTGAGAAAAGCTGCAGACCAGGGAACAGCTCAGGAAGTGAAGTTCTGGGTACAAGGATGAGTCAGCCCTCCATGCTGCCACCCGGATCTGCCTTGTGCTCCTGGGCCCTATCTTGGATTGGACTGTGGTGCCAGGACCTTCACAGTGAACACCCAGACTACTCATAGCCAAGTAGTGCCTGCAGACGGGCAAAGTGCACCTCGTGGATGGCAACACACCTCAACGCAGACATCAGCCCATGCTCAGCCCTAACCATAGTCAGGGGTTATTCCTGAAGACGCAGGCACTTCTCCCTCCAGGTGTTACCAGTTGAAGTTCTAATCCACCAGGCACAAAACAAGCCACTAATCATTTGGACATAGCAGTTATCCTGAGATGCTGACAATTAAAGCCACATTCCTAGCTGAAGAGCGCAGGTACTGTCATGGTCACTCTAGCACTGTGCCAGACTGCGGTGGTGGGGATGGAGTTGGTGAAGACCCATGGGCTGGGTCAGCTGGTCCTTTTTTTGTTCCCAACGTTGTTGGTGAGCACAAGTGTCACAGAAACGAACCCTCAGTCCAGAGCCTTTGTCAACCTTATGAGGTATTACATGGTTTTTTGTTTTTGTTTTTGTTTTTTTTTGTCTTTTTTGAGACAGGGTCTCACTATGCAGTTCAGGCTGGCCTTAAGCTCACTTTGTAGCTCAGGCTGGTCTTGAACTCACAACAATCCTCCTGCCTCCGCCTCCCGAGTGCTGGGATTACAGGCATGCGCCACCATGCCCGGCCTGGTATATGTTTTAAAAAATCCTTATGTTATACTTTTTGGAGGAAAAAAAAATGTATCTATTAACTTGTGTCTGACATTCTGCATGACATACTTGTGCCTGAGGTATAGATCCCAACACTGCCATTCTCAGAACACTGCTAAGTCCCTGCCATGTTAGCCCCTCAGCTAACGACACATACCTGGGGAGTAAGTAAGGCAGCACTTCAGGAGTCAGGACAGGCTTAGTCCTGGTAGCTGCAGTGTGGGTCCCTGACAGCTTGCCACACTGAGGCCAGACAGAAGGACTGGGTCCTCGCGTGGGGAGGCTTAGAAACTAAATCAGAGAAGGAGGCAGGAAAACACGTGGTATGTGGAGGTGACCCTGAACACACCACTCAAGGCTGATGTTCTTTTGCGGAGCAGGGGGAGCAGCAGCTAGAGGATGAGTGAGAGCCGGACGTGGAGGGAGGGCCTTGGTGGACGGCGGATGCGGCTGGCCCTGGCCCAGCAGTTGCAGGGGCCGCGGAGATGGAAGGCAGCATGATGAAAGCCACATGCCGAGGCTTTTAGAAGGAATGTGCTGAAAACCTAGCACTTAAAAGTGAAACTGAATATGAGACACAACTAGAAATAGGGTGACTGGCCATTCAGCCTTGTAAATTGCCTTTATTATCAGATTAAATTCACTAACAGGAGACTACTTTCCTCCTGGATATAAATGTCCCGTGTTGAACCAAATCAAGAAGCAAAGAAAAATAGGATTTTTTCTGTTCTAAGGGTGTAAGAGGTGAAATGCTACAATAAACCCTCCCTGTTCATAACTTCTGAGTCCCAAAATATGTATGTCCCACCAAGGCATATAATTCTACCCATAAAGTGGTGAGAAATATGACTTCACTGGACCAGCCACTTCAGCCACACGAAGTTCAGAGGACCAGCGCCCTATGTGTCTGCGGCCTGCCCGCCCCTGCTCTCCCCTGGGAACCGCCCTTCCCACCTCTTGGAAAAACACAAGCCACTTATTTGGTGCCTCCACCAGAATAACCCCTGAAATTCTTGTCATAGACGGGATCCTTTCAAAGTTGTCTTTTTTAAGTACTATTTTTCCAAAGTGAATTTTAAGTAAGCCTGCTTGTTTCACTTTGAATTCATAATTACACCCAAACTCCTTTCAGGAATCATGTGGCCACCTCCAAACTGCCTGTCTGCAGTTCTGTTTGCGAGCTGAACTATGAAAACCCGGGTTCACCATAGCTGTCTCCTCACTGAGCCCTGCCACCCCTGCACATGGTGGAAAGCCATCAGGAAGCCTTCTGAGACCACCTAGCTATATAGGCCATGACAGAGCCACTCCAAATGGCGTTCAGTGCCCAGGGTTGGCGCTAAGAATGGGCAGGGAGGACTTCTGTCTTCCCTTCAGTCAAGTGCAAGTGACTTCTCTAAGTTATAAGATTCACATCAGCCAATCATTCCAAACTAAATGATATGGTAGTGACATTACAGCATGGTACAGTGGGCATCTCAGGTAAACAGCCCCTAAGGAGGCATCATACTTAATGACTAATTCCAAACTTTGGAAAATCCCAAGTCAGCTTAGCATTGACCATGTTTCCCTGGAGCTCCACTCTAGCCCAACACTGTGAAGTGATTACTTACTTTTCAAATTAAAAAATTAACTGAGTTCTTACATTTTTGGATTGTGGTTACCGTGAGCATTACTCAACCAAACACTCCTGTAATGAAGTTATACCCATCCCCCTAGATTCTGTAATAGCCCCTGGGGAAGAAAGGAAACAGCTGTTGTATGGGTCTCTAACCCAGACAGAGGGGGGCGACAAGATGCTCCCAAACAGCCGAGAAGTGAGGGGACCCTGCCAGACATGAGTGTGCCTGTTGGTTCTCACCAGCTAGCAGCACCCCAAAATGGTGCCCGAGCCCAACAGCCGTCTCTCATCATCTAAATCTCTTACCTTCCAGATTTTTCCCTGCAGTTACTGGGAAAGAAATCTACTGCTCTGAATATTTTATTTTAGCTTAAAGAGCTTCTGTGGGAGAAAGGCCCTCGGGACGCTGAGTGGGCCTGCGGACAGGAGCGGTGATCCTGGGCTGCGGGAAGAAAAGCAGGAGATGCGACTTTAAATAGCTTTCACCTCACTTAGTGACCAGATTGACTCAATCACGGGACTTCCCCCTCATGTCTGGGGTTCTTTGGCTGGTGAATTGGGCCTGCGACCCTAGCGCAGTCAGTGTAGGGGGAGGAAGGTGCAGTGCAACCATGGAGTCCACTTAGTGTGTGTTCAGCAACCTCAACACTGAAGCGTGGGATCGCGCTGCTCACTTGACCCTGTGGCCCCACAGCAGCTTGGCCAGAAAGGGGCTGAAGGCAAAGGTGAACGGTGGCCCGAAAGTAGGCAGGGTCAGTCAAAGCCCAGCACTTTTGAGTCAGGATTGGCCGGGGTTTTTTTGTATGTGTTTTTTTGTTTTGTTTTGTTTGTCTTTTTGAGACAGAGTCTCACTATGCAGTCCAGGCTGGCCTGGACTTTGTAGCTCAGGCTGGTCTCGAACTCACAACAATCCTCCTGCCTCAGCCTCCCGAGTGCTGGGATTACAGGCATGCGCCACCACGCCCGGCCGGTTTTTTTTTAACCTCTGCAGGTTAGGGTATCCTAGCAGAACCAGGTATAAACTGCCCCCTGCCATCTAACACGGGGAAGTACATGCCAACTGCCTGCTGTTTGGGTAAGGGTTGTGTTTGCAAATACTTGCAGGGGCTGGAAAGCAAGCTGGGGTGAGCACAGACAGACTTGCCAGGTCACTGAGATCCTCTCCAACCAGAGAGTGGGCGAGGCAGAGGCAGCTTACCAGAAGCCCCACATTTCAGGATTGGAACGCTGCCTTGCTGCTTCCTCCTCCACCGCCTTCCTCCTTGCTCCAAGTGCGATCCCTCCCCCGGCAGCATTTGTTATCCGCGGATTGTGAGCCACACCGGCTCTCAGGCCCTGCCCTGGATCCCTGTGTTTTAAGCAGATCCCCGGGTGACTCATGTGAACTGTCTGTTGGAGAAGCCCAGATCATAACCTCGCAGGAACCCTGAGCCTGAAGAAAGTCTACCTTGCCCAATTTGAGCCAAACTGAGCCCCATTAGAGCAGGGAATACACAAAACCCACCAGGAGAATGCACTCCGCCGCCGCCTCCTGCCTGCTGCTTGTCCGTAGCACCTCTGCGCTGTCACATTGCATCACTTCTAACCAGAGACGCCGCGACTCGCCACATTGCATATTGTTATAGTTCCAAGAAACTGACATTTACCAAGCAGTTTCTTTCAACATCAGTCAGTTCCCAGCACCTGTGTGACAGGCGCCTGCCCAGATCCCAGCAGCCCCTGCGCTTACCATCTCCCTCACTTGCTCCTGTCTGCTCTACCCCCTGTGCCCATACCCCTGCTGCTAGTCTTCAACAGTAGCCCCTTGGCCCTGCAGGAGGGAGCTGGGCACCAGGGACCTTGTCAGTCTGCTGCTAACCTGGAGTGTTCTTTTCTGCGCCAGGTCAGGGAAGAATGCCGACTCCTGAACGCCCCACCTGTTCCACCCCGAAGCGCAAAGCCTTTGTCCACCAGCCCCTCCATCCCTCCTCGCATGGTCAAGCCAGCGCGGCCACAGACTCGCTCTCCCAGCCCCACCTTGTCCTACTATTCTTCAGGGCTGCACAGCATGTAAGTCTCACTACCAGGGCTCTCCACCACCTCCTCTTCTCACCGGCCAGTTCCCGGCCCTGTGGGGACAAGATGTAGGCAGGGTGGTGGGAGAGGAAATGGCTTTTATCTTTTAAAAGCATTTTTTTCTGTGAGAATATGATAGAGGTCCTGTTGATTTTGACCTGAGATGGAAAAGCCAAAGTCTTGTGGGGAAAAGATGTCTCAGGAGTCAATGAGAAACTCAGCAACCCAGCCTGTTGTCCTCACAAGCCAGCCTCTAGTTCTTTCCACTCTGATTCTGGCATAAGCAGACAGCACCTTCCACCAGGACCTTGTGATAAAGGGTCCCCCTGGCGCTCTGCTCTGCATCTCCGCCCTGTCAGAGCCCATCTTGGCCTTCGCTGTCATGCAGGCAGCATCCTGTCTTGTCTGGAACCTTCCCTCCTGGGTGCCGTGAGTTCACTGTCTTTGTGTTGGGGTCCATTTCACTGTTGGCAAGTGCCAGCCTTTGTTTGTAAAGAAATCTTTTGTATCATCAAGTTAGAATCTATCTCTGTTTAACTTCCATCCATGCTCAGAGAATCAGAATAGATCCACCACGCTTCTCTTGTCAGCCCTTGAAACCACGACTTTCAGGGTTGCACGTCGTGTCTTCTCTTGAACAGCATCATTTGTGCAGGGGGGGGCAGGTGTCACCATCTATCCTGCCTAGCGTGTCACCTCTAAGCTCACGGTAGTGTCATTGTCACTCTTAACAACAGCGGAATGCACCATGCCATGTGTGCTCTTCAAATGCAAAATAGCTGTCTTTGCAGAATTTTTAAAAATTGTCTGGCCATGAGACTTCTTATGCAAATGGAGCTTAGCTGTGCAGACACAAAGACAAGGGTGCACATCTTACCGAGAGCATTGCTTGGGGAGAGCCACAGAGGTGGCATGGTCATCGTGTGGCTGTCCTGCACCGATGCCAGGTGTGTGGTGCTTGTGGCATCGGTTGGTGCAAAGCCCAAAGTGTGGTTTGAGAATTTTTCTCCTCATAAAAATCCGGACACTTACTAACAATGATTTCCTTATTAACTTAAAAAAAAATTTCTGTCTCCATGATAGCATTTTAAATCATTACGTACATCTCAGTAATTACAATGTATTTTACGAACGAGTCCTTATTTAAAAATGATGTTAGCATGTACTTCATTGAAATTATGATAAATACATTTTTTCCTACCTGCTTAGAATTGTGGGTAATAAGAGGGCAGGGAATTCGGCTTGGAATTCTCCCCCTATTAATTTCCTCTCCTCTGTGTGTTTGCTTTTTAAGCAGCGTTACTAAAAGTGACACGAACCCTTCCGAAAGCGCTCCCGTTTCCTGCTATCCGTGTAACCAAGTGCAAACCAACTCTGCGGAGCTCAAGTCCCCGTTCGGAAGCCCGTCTGCGGAAGCCCTGTCCTCCCGGCTCTCGTGGCCTAACCACTATTCAGGAGCATCGGAGAGCCAGACCCGGGAGGACTTCCTGCTGGAGCCAAGCAGGAGCTACAGTTATCCCAGACAAAAGACACCCGGCACACCAAAGAGAAACTGCCCGGCACCTTTGGATTTCGACGGCCCCGAGCTGCCCAGTGGCAGCCCCTGCGCAGCCACTGCGGAAGGCAGCGCTGGCGCCTTGGGCTGCCCCAAGTCGGCCAGCTACTCACTGGAGAGCACCGAGGAGAGCACCCTTGCCAAGGGCGTGAACAAGCAGAGCGCGTCCTGCCCTGCCTTACCCCCCAGGGCCCCAAAGCCGGCAGAACAGAAAATGGCCATGGAAATGTCTCCTCCGCCTCTGAAAATCGATGGTGCTGAGGAGGACCCCAAGTCGGGGTCGCCGGACCTCTCCGAGGACCAGTACTTTGTTAAAAAGGGCATGCAGGACATCTTCTCCGTCTCCTACCCCTTCTCCTCCCCGCTGCACCTCCAGCTAGCCCCCCGGTCCTGTGGCGATGGCTCCCCGTGGCAGCCCCCCGCTGACCTGTCGGGACTCTCCATAGAGGAAGTGTCCAAATCACTGCGGTTCATTGGTTTGTCCGAAGATGTCATATCCTTCTTTGTCACTGAAAAGATTGATGGGAATCTGCTTGTCCAACTAACAGAAGAAATCCTGTCAGAGGATTTCAAATTAAGCAAACTTCAGGTGAAGAAAATAATGCAATTCATTAATGGCTGGAGGCCCAAAATATAGCCAGATCGCCTTGGCTCACAACAGAACTGGAGGGTGTGTGTGCTAGAAGGCCTGGGCTGGGACTCAATCTCATGTTTTTGCACTAGAACCTTCTCTGTAAATAGGGATAAGAGAAACTCTTACTATGCAGATTACTTTTGTGAATGGTGGACAGGCTATTTTGTACGTCAATAAAGATGCTGTATAGAACACAGAGAGGTGTGCCTTGTACGTCACTCAGCCCTCGGCAGCTGCTAAGGACCAAAACAGGCATGTGCAGAGAAGTCATCTTACCCCACTAGGTTTATCTGAGAAGGTGTGATATTTATTACAAAATAGCCAAAGCCAAAAAACATCGGAATCTTTAAAAGAGAGAAAGAAAAAGAAAAAAATAAAAAACATTTTTCAGCAATTCCCTTCTGTGGGAAGAGTTCGTGTTAGACAGTTAACTGTGTTCTGTGCTCTGTTGTTTGGACTGCTTAATGCTGATTGTTCTACTTTTGTGCCTGAAAACGTTAGTGATATGAAATGACACTTTAATGTTATATGCTTGGCGGGGATCTTTCTATTAAAAGGCGTCTTTCTAGTTGTGTTGATAAAGGTTATATGATTTCCTTTGAAGTAATGCGATACCACAATAATTGATCTAACTGCTGCTAAATTTTATTAAGCTGAGAAAAAAATGAAATATACATATAGGGGTATACATGTGCATATATCTATATGTATATATGTACACAATGCACACTTGTGTGTTATGTTTTAAACAATTTTAAATCGGATATTTTAGATAGTCTCTGTTCACTTGCAAGCATCCATTGAGGTTTTGGGACCGTAAAGTAAGCTGATTCTCTAAGGAACAAGGGACAGAATGATTCCAGAGGTTTTCGGAAACCTGAACTTGGAAGCTCAGCCTTACTCGGCTTCAGAAAACTTGGCAGGGACCAGTAAAGGATCTGAATTGAAGAAATACATGTAATCTTAAGCCCATAGTAGGGTTGATTTTTATGTATCCATGCCAACATCTGAAGAAATCAGTTTGCGGCGAATGATAACTCTCAGCTTTGAGGGTCTTTCCCTGTGGCATCTACTATGGAGGAGCATGCCTCAGGGCGTGTGAGGTGTTCCCAATATGTGTCTCGCTTTAAGAGAATTTAGAAATCAGACACACCACCCTTCTCTTGGTGTAAGTGCTCTATCAGTTGGGTAATTCTGAAGATTCAGTAAGAGTACATGTTAATTTCCTAAGCTTTACCCTCCTGTCTTATAAGGAAAATGCAACACTGCTTATTTTGTGAAGAATTCCAGAAGGATAGTATGAGAATTTTTATGAAATGTGGTTAAGTCCTCCAAATGTAATAGCATCGTTCTCATTCTTGACTGAAGTATAAACCTTAGAAAAGTGTTAGTTCTCAGAACAAGGCATCGTTCAACCAGCCCCTGGTCCCGTCCCCAGATTGAATATGCAGCCTGTGACCAAGGTACACACTGTGGCCTCCTGGGTAGAGCAAATCGGCCACAGTGTCAGCATGACAGGATTGTGTCATTCTATGATCGCCTCTTTCCACTCACTAAACAAATTTAAAGACAAGACACACCTGACTGGGTTGGTAGCCCTGTGAAATAAGTCTTCAGTTCTTGGCAGTAAAAAGCTGTTTTTAATCCATATCATGGATTAGAGTTAAATTGGTTCCTGTTATAATTTTCCATTTTAGATCTTTTTAAGAAAACGAAAAGGGTTTTTGTTGTTGTTCCTGACATACATCCCATAACATAAATAGTAGTACTCCAGGTAAAAAGAATACCCTGTGAAACTGTCACCCAGAGGCTTCAGAAGAACCTGACAGCTGTGAAGTCATGTCTAGCACTGCCTGCCTACACCCCACACCCGTGAAACTCCCAGGAGAGGGGCTAACTCCTCAGCCAGCAAGTTGTCCCTCCGAATTTCTCTTGAGTAAAAATAGGTGAAAAGCTGCACATTTTCCATGACAAACCCGGCTCCATCTGTCCTGAAGCACCTAGCACTTGGACGTAATTTGCAACTCAGAAGAGAAGAACAAGGCTGGCTTGGGTTTCCTGGGTAGGCTGCTCCACATATGCACTGACTCCTTTTATCATTTTTCTTTTGCAGAAATCTTACACAAAAGAGGGTTGTCTTCTTTTTTGTTGGTTTGTTTGCATTGGTCTTGGTGTGTTCATGCCATGCTTGTACTGACTGGTGCCCTGGAGAGCCCTGAAGGGCGGAGACTGGCCTCGTTCCTCTTTGCCTGGGTGCCCACTGCACACCTTTTGTCCGCAGTTCTTATCTTGACCAAAGACTCAGGCCCTGCCTTCTCAAAACTCACATTGATATTTAAATTCACAGTTGCTGACACCAGCTCTACCCATAGAGAGTGAAGTAGGTCTTCAGGTCTCCACGGACAGAAGCAGTGGCAGCTCCCCAGAGGCTGTAAGATAAACACTCCAAGACCATTAGAACCTGGTGTAGGGTAGAGACAGAAAGTGTCTTTCACTGTTCTCTAATATTTTCTTTTACTGACTTAAAAAAATTGTAACATCTTCTGGCAGTTTTTAAATGCCACAAATAATGATAATCGCCATTGTCCAGCAGAGTGCCTGTCTGTGGAGGATGTGTCTCGTCAGGCACTGTAGCCAGAGCGAATTGCAACAGGAAGTGTAGAGCTGGAGTAAGAGGGGGACAGCACTTCCCGTCCAGGGGCTGTGAGTTCCAGTGGACAGCGTGCATAGACGTCACCCAGACAGCTTTGTAGGTCAAGCATGCGCACTTCTTTCCTGGCAGGTCCCCACAGTCAGAAGAGTGACTAGGGTTATGGGAGGGAGGGGCTGTCTCAAGAGGCGCTTTTCTTGATTCTGTAAATTTAAGACTAAACTCATCTTCCTGGCTCCCATCAGGAAAGAAGTACAGCAGTTAACCAAGCCAAGCAGCTCACATGTAGAAAGCAGCCCCAACTCAGAGAGAAAATGGAAACACACAGATCAGTGCCTCCTCAGAATCTTATGAACGCCTGCAAGTTCTCTCATTCAATTTGAGCTGCTCAACTTTATGAACTGTGAAGTGTACACTTGCACTCTTTCAGCCTCCATACACCACTCAAGTTTATGAAGTTGTAGCGAACTGTGTGTTCAGCTCAATTGCAGTGTTTATTCTTGTCTCCTACAGAAAAGCAACGGTCTTATGGGAAATAGCAGGACAGCCCATCCCAGCTGACATGCATGCATGCCCCCACCCACTTCCAAGGCCCTGCACATCCCATTCACCTTCCTGAGAAGTCCAGGGTGACAGGTCCTTCATTCCCTAAATACTTGGGATAATAAATCACTGCTCTTCATGTGTCACAATGTTAGCACCCTAATAACAAACTGGAATACAAAATAGTTCTCCAAAGCATCTAGCAAACTGTTCAAAGGAAATTTCATTTTCACCTGACCAGAAAAGTTCAATCTGTGGTTGGACACACAGGCTTTCAGAAACATGCCCATTCCACCAGCTGTCACTGTTCCCTAGTCATCAATAGGCTGCTCAAGCAAGAAGAATAAAAAGCCTCGAGTGCAGAGGAAAGAAAATAGGACTTTGGTCCAGTGAGGTTGTGACATAGTGGGATTCTTATGGCCACATCACATTAAACCACATCGGTTCATCTTCTGAAAACTCGAATTTGTCTCAGTGTGGTAGCCAGGGATGAGGAGTCAGTGTGATTTCAGTTAAAATCATACACAAATGTTTTGTGTAATTCAGCTGCTCTAATTTCTAAGCTATGGGTTTTGTAATAGAGCTTGTCAGATTGTGAATTGCCTTTGTTTACAACCCATGTAGTAGGGCTCAGATCATTTCTTAGCCCCAAGCTTTTTCTCCCATTTTCATATGCAGGTTCCATTTAACATCCTGATTCAGCTAAGTCTAAAAATTGAACTCAAGAATTTCAATAGGTCTCCTTACATAGAAATGGTATTTTTTTAAAGAAGTTTATAACCATCTTTACAAATTCTGGGCTTGGACAACTTAGTTGTTAACTACAAGTTAACAGTTGCATAGCTTTCCAGAGCATTATCTAAGGGGACCAGTGTGTACCTCAAAATAAATACGGTATGTTATGTCTGAAAAAATTTAATTGTCTGTTGATTTAAATGGTTCTGAAATGTCTATAAATAAAGAAATTATCAAAGTTGCTCTTGCAGTTTTTCCTCAATGAGTCAGAGTGGGATCGATTTTCTGGGGCTCTGCTACCCTTTCTCATGGTCAACCTGTCTGGAAAAATTCCTAATACTGCGGGCCATTGTAGATTAAGAGCCTGAACATGACAGCTGTTGTACATACAGTTGGTAGCCAGGTGACCTGGTAACAAAGAATCCAGCTGTGTAAGGGAGATGCGGCAAAGGATAAACCCAGATGAGATGTAAAGACTTTATAAACATGTTCAAATGGGGTGGGAGAAAAGGAAATACAGATTCATGTCTGTGACTTGTGGTTCCATTTTTGATGACTACATAGCAGAGATGGTGAAGAATCCTAGAAAAGAGTCACAAACACTTCACCTGCTGCAGCACCTGCCAGTACGTTTTATAGAGAAGTTGGAGAATAACAAGAAGAAATTGTTTAAGAACCTTCATTGTGCTCAGTATAGTATAAAATGGCCTCCTGCACTGTATGCCCTCCTGTCTCCTCGCCTAGACTAAGAGCACCCCAAATTAGTCATTCTGCCTTCCACTGAAGGGTTCTGTCATGCCCTCCTGCTCCTCAGAGATAAGCCCTGCCAGGACCCGTGGGCCGCCACTGCCCTGGACTTTAGGGTGTGCTGCAGCAGAGCATGGGCTTTGCGTGGGCTAGCCAAACAGTCCAAGGACCGACCTCAAACTCCGAGGCCTTCTTATGTCAGGTGTGCACTGGGACCCTGGACTCCTCAGACTAGACACAGGTCTCAATTTGAATATTGAAATAAGTGGGGATTAGAACGAAATGCCTTTTAATTCCTATACATCTGAAGCTAGAAAAAAAAAAGCCTTATTATTTAAAACAGTAATACAGTGCTGGATTCAGGCTTCTTTCACCAAAGCGACCTCCACCATGAGACTCCTCTCTGCTTAGCCCCCTGATCCATGGATTGCTCAGACACATCCCTTGGCTTGTACCATCAGGCCCAGTGATTTGGTTGCTCTCCTTTGTACTGATAGCTCTGTCCCCTTATGATTTGCAGACTTCTTGGAATTGGGGTCTATGTCTTCATAACCTTTCAGAAGTAGATGTCACTCCACATGGTGGTGCATGCCCATAATCCCACCCACTCAGGAGGCTGAGGCAGGAGGGTGCAAGTTCAAGGCCTCCCTGGCTACCTAATGAGACCCTGTCTCAAAAACACCACCAACAAAAAGGCCTGAAGATGTAGCTCAGGGCACCCTGGGTTCAATCCTGAGTACTGAAGCGGGGGGAGAGAAAAATTAGATGTTACTTGAGGTTTTCTGTTGAATTTCAGCATTAACCGCCTCAGGTTCCGGATGGTGGTCATCAAGGCAAGACTGCAGCACAGGCTATGGGTCAGAGAAGGAAACTAAGTCACAGGAGACCTGGATGCCTCACTCAGTTACAGAGCAGCGCTAAGTACAAAAAGCCCTGGCCTGGTCCTTTGTGCACACGCACACACACAGTTAAATGAATGCTACCAGCACTACCTATCCTCACGTTTGAGCAGACTAAAGAGGACATCTCTCCTTGAGAGATGCCAGGCGGAGCTTGTATCACTTATCAACGAATACATTTTCTTAAAGTCTAAGCCAATGACTTCCATTTCTTGACATATATAAAATGAACCAAAGTGCCCCCACAGACTGACACAAAAGTCTTGGCTCCAAAAGACAGGCAGTCAACAAGTAGCGAGTAGGGTTGGCTGACCTACGACATTAAGGGTGCTCTCGGGCCAGGAGCTATGACGAGTCCTCCAGACACAGCTGGCCGGAAGACATGGTGGGGACCTTGAAAAACACCCACAGGCAGCTCCTAGACCTGTGAGGCCAGCAGGAATGAGCAGGCCCATCCTTTCAATGCCATAGGAATGAAGCCCTAGCATAGTAAATGACTCCTCAGAGATACAGGCTGTGACAGAACAAAGCCCAGAAAAATCTGGTTTTCCAATTGGTTCATTCCATGATAACGCTATCTCCCAGTTTCCTTAATGCTCAACTTTTGAAAGTAATACAGTGCCTCTGTAGCGTGTGGAAAGCCCACAACGATACACCCCAGCCAGTGGTGGGTGGAGAGAAACTCTTGTTTGTCAAATACTGCAGAGACCCTGAGCACACTTGCTCTTTGGTCAGAAAGGTTTACTCAGGAGAGATACCACATGATACAGATGTATGCTGGGGAAAATATAGAAGATTAAGAAGCATACACACACTTTTCACCCCACTGTGTCCAGGGTAGCTGCCAGGGAGAGCTTACACCTGCCCCAAGGTGAAAAAATAACTGTAGTACTAGATATGACCACATGGTGGCAGGCCCTTCCGCCCAGCCCATGATTACCCAAGAATTACCCCAGTCAACCACTGAAGCGCGGCTGTGATTGCAGGATCAGAACAGAGTAAAAACGTTTAGCTCAGCCGTGGACTCTTGAGGTTATAGAAATCACTGAAGAAAGCCAATTTGAAAATGGGTCATGGCGCAGTTATTTCAAGCCAGATATTTGCTCAAAAAATAGTAGGTGGGTTTTCAAAGTACAAAGGGGACCTGGAACATGCTCCATTTCTTAGTTGTGAATTGGTGGAATTTCAAAGGTGAACACTGGGAGTCAGAAGCTCTTGAGCAAAAAGTGCTTTTATTTCCTCCTCCCCCCCTCCTCTCCCCCTCCTCCTCCTCTGCCCTCTCCTCTTCCCTGTCCTTTCTGTCCTCCCCTTCCTCCTCTCCATCCTCCGTCTTCTTCCTCTTCTTTTTCAATTCTACTGGTTCATTATGAGCAACAAATCTCTCGACTTGAAACAAAAACAAGCTATCAAATAATGTGATCCCATTTACTCTCGTTAGAACTGAGTAAGCTCATCTCTGATTCTCCTCCTTCACCTTCAAAGGCAAACTGTGAACTCACTGACGTAATCCTGGAAAGGAAGACTAAGAAAAGATAAATCCTAAGGAAAAAAACCTGCTGATCTGTTTTATAACCATGTTTCTACTTCATTCTCTATTACTCTCCTCATCACAGCTACAAATAAAGCAAGCTACAAATAAAGCAAGTCAGGAGCAGCGGATGCTTGCGTTTTCTTGTTCTTGTCCTTTTTAATTGCCTATAATTTTTTTTTCCTTTTTTTAAACCACTTTTGCAGGCTTATCTGGTAGCCTAAACCACTAATTTGAAGACAACATTATTCAGTACAGCAACCACTGTCAAATTCCTATTGTTTGGTGGAGTTCTGTATCTTTTCTAATGTTTTGTTTTGTTTACTATTTTGTATTCTCTTTAGATAATTAAAAAAAAAAAAAATAGAGCCAGGGAGATGGCTCGGTAGAATAAGCATTTCCCGGGCAAGCGCAAGGGCCTGAGTTCAATCCCCGGTTCTGCAAAAAAAATAAATTAATTAAATAAATAAAAGTCAACATTATATGTTATGAATACATACTAACAAATAAAAAATTGAAACCAGAAAAAAATAAATAAATAAAAATAAAATAAGCCAGTCTCTTAATTCAAGAAGGTGACTGATTTTTATAAATCAAGTAAACTACCAACAGTTTTTCATTTTTCATCATTTACCTTCTTGAAGCAGTATTGTTGTCACTTCATATTTTCATACATCCATTGTTACATGTTCTTTCCCACTTCCATATGTAATGAATAAGAGCCATGGAGAAATGGGACTATTCTGGGTGAACCATGGCTCGAAGAACATGGTTCTTCATATTGTAGGGTGGTCTGCTGGTGTTGTGTATCTTTTTATGTCACCCCCACTCCAACATGCTAAGGTGAGCTCTTTTGGTTCCTCATCTGTATGAGAACAATAAAATTATGCCAGTTCTACATATATATCCTGTTTGCCCCTATGTAAAGCTAAAATTGCTTAGCAATGTAAAATATTTTACCTTGACATGTATTCTGTCTCAAGAGATCAAAAAAACTGATTTATCCTCATGGCACAGTCCCTCAGCAATCCACTTAGCCCAGAATTTGAGTGGTAGACAGGATGTTCACCCTCTCATCTTAAAAAGATCTCTTTGTATATTCAGAAATCTCCAGAGCAACAGGTCCCAGGCCCACAGGAAATAGTTCTCAGTTCTTCCTCTGGGTCTCACTGTGCAATTTAAATTGTTCATCTGATTTGATGGTGTGTGAATTATGTCTCCATTGGTAAATGTTCACCTATTCCTCCGTGGAGATAAATGATGACTCATGTCTTTTCCTGTCAGATCCTTTATCAGCCCAGGAGACAAGACGACCTATAGAAATACTGCTGTTGGGGTATGGTGTAAAGGAGAGTGATCCATGAATCAGTTATTCATTGAAGATCTGTTACTTGAAAGACTGAGGTTTCCTGGGCTGGGGAGATGGCTCAATGGAGTAAGCGCTTCCCTGGCAAGTGCAAGGGCCTGAGTTCAATCCCCAGTTCCTCAAAAAAGAAAAGAAAGAAAAAGAAAGACTGAGGGTTTTTTTTTCTTTTTTTCTTTCTTTTTTTTTTTTTCAGATAAGTAACTATAAAAGAATAACTGAAATACAGGATGGGAAAATGAAGCGCATGCCCTCGTAACTTAGGTAATTCTTGGGCTGTCTCTCCAGAAACTCCAGGGAAACATGGTCATGTAACCCCTCCTAGCTTCTTTCAGAAGCTTGAGTTTATTTTGTTTACTGCTTCCTCCTGTTGCCAAGACTGGCCACATCTGATAGAGACCCCATCGGCCATCTTGGCTCTGGCCTTTTCCCCTCCAGACTGTGGGGCAGTGTCCAGGCATGAGTTAAGTTTTGCAGACTGTGGAGGAGAAGAGAACCGTGTGGGTAGGGACAGGCCTGGGTGCACAGCAGGCCCTCGGGAGTGCCACAGCCCAGGCTGTGGCTGGGCCCTTCCCCAAGCTGTTCTCTGTCGACCCAGCTGGGCTGCTGCCCTGCCTCGCTGTTCACTGAAGTGCAAGGTGCCATCTTTCCTCCTTCTCTAAGTCTAGGAAAATGATGTCATGTTTTGTATTACATTCATGGAAGTGAGGACCTCATGAGCGAGGGTCTCCTTGAAAGAAGAGCAATGGTCTCCATTTTGACTGAGCTGACCCTATTTCCTTGTATTGATATGTATAGAGCTGGCTAGGACTTCTCTTTATCCTTTCAATAGGCCTTAAGCACTGTATTTTGGTCTAGCTGAGGTATCAAAGATGATAGTCTTTGAAGGTGGCATGCGTGTTTCCCTGGTAACCTACACCTGCTGTTCTTTAATGTGAGCCAGGTCCAGACAGGATGAAGAGCCAATGCTCCACACCGCCAGCTGGGATCGAGCCTCAACATAGAGGCTATGACTTTCTGGAGCTTGAAAGACTACATCAAAGCTGAAACACCACACCCCCAAAACTTTAGCTATTATCTCATTATGCTGCAGATTACTCTCTCTGCATATCCTCTCTGCATATGGCAGAGGTAAATACAGGCCTCCCACCTAGCTCCACTCACAGTACTCACCTACTTCCCACAATTCTCAGCCATTCCTCCTCAAGCCACGCCTCCTCCATTGAATAAAACCAGGTGCGGCCCTGCATCAGCCTCTTTGTTCGGGAAAGCCATCTTCATGGCTAGACTCAGGGCCCCTTGGCGCCCCAATAATTATAAATATGTTTCAGTGTCTTTACTTTCTCCACGGGTTACAGTGGAAGTGGTAGATTGGAATTAACTTGGTGGGATTCCAATAATGTATCTCTGGGATTACAAACTGACTTCTTGGACCTAGAGGGGTCTCCTACAAAGTACAACTAAGGGGCCAGGGAGACGGCTCAGTGGAATAAGCGCTTCCCTGGCAAGCGCAAGGACCTGAGTTCAATCCCCGGTTCCACCAAAAAAAAAAAAGTACAACTAAGGGGAAAAATGCCGCCTGCCACCTCCTCCTCCTTCACTGAAGTCTCTCCTTGCTCTCTCCTTGGGCTTCAGATCACATCCTCCTCCTCTTTCTCACAGCCCTATCTTCCACTGTCTGGACACCAAATCTCAGAGTTCTTTCTCAGCTGCTCACTACTATGCCATCTTCCTACAAGTCTGTATTTACCTGTTTAAGAAATCATTTGCCTATCTGTCTGTCTATCTATCTATCTATTTATTTACTTACTTATCTTGCACTTAGACTTGAAGCCTCCATTTAGTTTTCAATCCAATGAAATAATGTTATGGCTTAAAAAAAAATAAAAGAGCTGGCGGTATAGCTCAGTGGACTAAGCGTTTGCTTAGATAAGCTCAGGGACCAGGGTTCGATTCCTGGTTCCACATGCCACACCAGTCCCCCCCTTTGGGTGCACTGAGCCAGTGATGGAGTCCGGGTCTGGTGGCGCGTGCCTGTAATCCCAGCCCTAGGGAGGCAGAAAGCATGAGGATCACTATGAATGTGGGCTGCATAGTGAGACCCTGTACAAAAAAAAAAAAAAAAATCCCCACTTTTTCCAAATTTTTAAGATTTTCCTATCTCATCCAAAGTGGTTAAAAAAGTTTTCAGTTTAATGAATATATAATTCCTTCTAAATTATGATGTGATTTACTTTGTATGGCTTGCAACATTTGCTTCTATTAGATTTTTCTTCCTTCCCTGTGTCAACAAGCAGATGTATTATGCTAGATTTGCCTGAAACCAGAGAAAACATCAGTAGTCATTTAAAGCATCTTTAATTCCCATGGGCCATTGCATAGAATATCCATTTACCAGTTTTTCCTTTAAAAAGTTTTAAGAGAACACAGTATAACAACAGTCCACGGTCCTGCCTGAAATTTAGAGATGACAAAGCAAAGGTTAATAAAAATACAAAGAAAGAAATTTAACTCATTCTATTTTATGGAAAGCAATTTCCAAATAGCTTATCTATTATGAAGATAACTTCAACCAAGCATTTATTTAATAGTTAATTAGCAGCATCTCTTAAAAGACTTCCACAGCCTAGAAAACACAAAGCCGTCATCCTAGCTAATGATATCAAAGTGATGAGCAAAGACATAGCACCTATGTGTGCAGTGCTGTTACGGCAAAGATCATGAAATTCTGCAAAACTCAATCTAAAGTGAGTTATAAATCTCACAAATACCAGCTAATGGATAATGAGATTCGGTTCTAATGTTGATAATGTGCAATGTAAGTGTTTCCTGTTTCTTAAGTAGGGTATCTTTGACCATTTAAACAAGTCTTTAGCACCAAGCAACCACAGACGTGAGTGTATTAAAAAAGTCATTTTGTGTATGCTGCTTGGAGGTAATGAGAAAGTGCTTCTCGATGGGACACGCTTAAGAGGAGCTATCAGTGTCTTATTAATAGGTAAGAGCACGCTGAGCTAATAGTGCATTGGTAACTTATTTTTTTTGGTCCCCTCCTCTCTACACTAGTATGGCTCGGTGATGTCATATTAGCAGGAGAACAAAAAGTCAAACTAGCACAATGACTGTGTCATTGTTTTCTGGCATAATGAAGTGCTTGCCTTTCATTGGAAACACTTTTTTATCTATAAGAAACATTCTGAACTTTTTCATAAACATCTTGTGTTCAATGCATCAATTCGGTACCTCAAATTCCTCCAGTTATCTCCTTGTTCCCACCCTGTTACCTAGCGCAAAACCCCAACTTCGACCTGCTGAAAAATCCAACAAACACCCTAAATAGGCTGACTGTCTTTACGGTCTTAAGCTCCCTCTCACCTGGGCTATTTATTTCCTACCTTTCCACTTTACACTCTGAGCAAAATCTCGGAGGCCCAGTGGCGCTTGAGAGAAGACTGCAGTGACTTCATCTAAGGTGCACCTGGCAAGCCCTTGCTCACCACTACCTCTTGCAGGACACAGAAATGTGCAGGATACAATATGCATCTGTCCAGTCATGGAGGTGAGTCTAACAGACGCACTGAACCTGCACTAAGCATTTCATCTTTTAATGGTGCCAGGCACCGAAAAGGCAAAAAGTGAGAAACATCAAGCCTGTGCGTAAGGGGCTTGCAGCAGGGCACGGGGTGGGGGGATTGACATCTGAGCAGCCTAAGTGCTGACAGAAATAAAAGTAGAGTGCTGGCAACACTAACAGTACCTGAAAGGAGCTGATTTTTTCAAGAAGGAAGACATTGCACAGGTCAAAAGCTGAGCAAGTTCCCCAGGCAGATTTCAGCTTCTCACACTTTCCTTGAGAGGTTCTTTCAAGAACTCGTTAGAAAGTAGGTCTAGGGCTGGGATATACCTCAGGGGAAGAGGGCTGGCCTAGCGTGAACAAGGCCCTGGGTTCCACCCCAGCACTGTTCTACATAGCGTGTGTATACATGCAGGTATGCATACATACCTATCTCATGCATGCATGCACGCACAAATGACATGTATATACATGCATGCATAAATGATATGTATATACAACGTACACATGCATGGCATATGTACATACACTGCACATGCACACATGCTATGTATATGCATGCACCCATAAATGCACAATGCACATATGCTTGCACACATGCATGATGTACATGTGTGTGCATACATGCATGATTTATGTG
Organism: Ctenomys sociabilis; assembly: GCA_004027165.1. NCBI lineage: Eukaryota > Metazoa > Chordata > Mammalia > Rodentia > Ctenomyidae > Ctenomys > Ctenomys sociabilis. The sequence continues at coordinate 1,398 of PVKA01022877.1, read as the reverse complement.
CACACATACATGATGCACACGCATATGTGCATATGCATACATGTGTATATGCATGTACACACATGTATAATGCATGTGTGTACCCACACATGCATGCATGCCTATGTAATGCATATATACATAGATGCATACAAACATAACTCCTTGGTATCACTTTCAGTGCTTTAATTTATTTAAATTTCCACTTAGTTGTCATTTGATTGGGCTTCCCAAAATACAGCAACCAGCTGATCTCATTCATGTAACTTCATTTGTGATCCTTTGCCTAATATATTTACAATCTTTTTCCTATGGCTTTGGTTTTTGCCTATAAATGCAAATGCCAATAAACAGCTGGGTCTCCTGCTAATTCCTCAGTACAGTATCTCCAGTGCCTGGAAATTGAAGGTGCTTAATAATATTTCTGAATAAATGAATGGTAAATTACACAGAATTTTGTCAAATCTACTTTGTGGGGAGTCACGTTCCTTTCACAAGTCTCCATATTCCACCCACCCCAATCAACCCAGAGTCAGGATCTAGCATTGTCCTCAGGGAAGGAACGTACCCTCTCAGATCCTCACCCCACCCCCACCGTCATACCTCCCCAGGGTGTCCAGGTCACAGCAAAGCCAAAGCCTATGACAACTATGAAACTCCAGCTAAGTCTGCACAAATGTCAAGCCTAAAAGTAATTTTTAAGCAGTCAGTAGCCTAAGCTATGTAAGAAAATGGATTTTAGTATTCTCTTTTTGCTGTAAGTTGACCATATCGAGTTAAAATTTCATGAGAATCTTGAATTAGGGGTGATGTATTTTCCTCACTCCAAAACCACTATGTTGTGCACAAAGATTACCATGCATGGAAGAGGGAAAGGGCACAATTATATCTGAAAGGCAAGGAAAAATATTAGTAAGGTTTAACTATTACTGCTAATTAATAATCCTAGCAAGATAGTCTCTATTTTGCAAGCTTCTTTCTAAAACATAATTCCTTCAAATGTGTTGTTCCTTTGTACCATGCTTTGGATTCTACTAATCTATTGGATTCAATTCTGTAAATATTTACAAAGTGTTTCCAGACTCCAGGGCAACTGGCAGAGGCAGGAGGGGGTGGGTGTTAAGAAAGTAAAGATGAATAAGAACTCCGAGAATCCTAAAACCTTGTATCTTTCCATATGTTCCAGAATGTTTGTGTACAGATATACATTTTGTCAGTTTTGGTATTGCTCTTTTTGTTGTTTTGTTTTGCGCTATGGATACAGGGAGAAAAACTAATCTTGGGTGGGTGACCTCCAAATGAAACAGGGAACCTCCAAGTGACATAGAAGAAAAATGATCTCCCAACCTGACACGGATGAGTTCGTGTTCTCTAAAATCAAAGAAAGAATTTTAGGAACAAATGGAGTTTATGAGCAGA
>PVKA01022876.1:0-36423 GCA_004027165.1 Ctenomys sociabilis | reverse complement strand
GGCTCCTGCCTCAGGAGAATCCTGCCTTGGTTCAGACACCCAGCTCACCGAGAAGGCCTTGAATGCCAAGGCCAGGGCTGTGCATGCCTGAGATCTGTGTTTTTCTGTCCCTTCACAGGTAGTTCTGGCTGCAGGCGATGGAGCCATGACCTGGAGACATCAGGTGCTGGCTGTAGAGGAGGCCGGGTCAGGATCCCCTTCTGGAGGCATTTCCCCACCTCCCTAGAGCCTGACACCCATTCCAGGTAAGACAGGGCCCAGACTGGAGACTCAGAAGGGATTTTTAGTGGTTGGGGGAAACTGAGGCGGCGGGGGTGTGTGTGTGTGTGTGCTGGCCTGTGTTGTTTCACCGCCTCCCTACCCAGCCAGCCGTGGGTGGACATGTAGAGTCACATCTCCCTCTGGGCCAGGGGCAGTGTTGTCTCCTGCTTGCTGTGGGACCTTGGGGCATTTAGACCTCTGTAGGCTCCTTTTTAGCTTGTTTCTTTTTTAAGGCTGGGCCTCGCTGTGTAGCACAGGCTGGTCTTGAACTCACTATGTGGCCCAAGCTGGCCTGGAGCTCATAGCCATCCTCCTGCCTCAGCCTCCCTAGTGCTGGGATCACAGACCCGAGGCTGGACTCACCAGAAGGCACTATGTAGCATGAGCTTTGCCTGCAATTCCTGAGACGGCCACCAGGTGGCTTCAAGCGGTCACTCTGTGCCGCGTGAGGATGCCCTGGGCCCCTCAGGGTGGTAGGAGGTGACCGTGGGTCTCTTGGCTAGGGCCCTGGACTGAGCCGTGCTTTTCTCTCTTGGGTCACAGGTTCTGGGTTCCCTAAAGGACCGAGACACTGGCCAGAGCACCAGGTGCCCACTGCCTCAGGCACTGAGGACGCTGGCTCAGGATGCCACCACCCCCGGCCCACCAGCTGTGCTGCGTGACCCTGCGTGGGTCCTCTCTCCGGGGGAGGACAGCAGCTCGGCCCTGTCCCTGCTATTCCGTCCCTTCTGCAAGTTGCAGCTCCGCTGGCACTGTGCCCTCCTCTGCTGTAAGACTCCACCTGCCATAGGAAGCCCCAGGATTCCCTCCTGGGCCAGGAGCACCTCGCCCTCCCTGGGACCCCACAGAGCCCAGCTGGGGTGCTGACATCCACCTCAGAAATCCTAGATGAGGAGACTTGGGGATCCCACCCCAAAGGCCTGCCCTGCCGTTGCTGTGTGCACGCGCATCCTAATCCTGCAGCCGCAGCCCCTGACACACAAGTCAGTGGTGTAGCTGGAAGGAGTAATGTTTGCATGGACAGCCGTGTTGGCCACAGACTCCAGTGCAGGCACAGATGGAGGATGAAGTGCGGTGCTTGGGCTTCCCCGGTGCTGAAGGTGTGCACTGCGCCAGGCATCGGGTTCGGTGTGCCTTCCTGCACACACCTCTCCCCAACTGCTGTCCTTCAGTGGAGATGCAGACACTCGGGTGACCCAGCCCTCGCCTCTCTCCTTCAAGGCTGGGGTCCTTCTGTTCCTGCTCCTACCCTGGCACAACCCAGGACCTGGTCCCCAAAGTCCCCAGGGCCTGCTGCTAGAACGGTCTTTCTGGGCCCTCCTCTAGTATGGGTAAACTAAGGCACAAGGTGGCATCAGGGATACAGAGTAAGGATTTCGACTCATGTCCAGTAGCTGAAGGAGCCCAGAGCCCCTTCCTCTCTTGGGGACTTCCATAGCCCAGCTCCTGCCTGGAGTCTACATGGAGCACAGCCTGGCTTACTGGAAATGTGTTGTTATCACACCCATTCTCCAGATGAATCTCTGCCCCAGGCTGCTGCCCCACTTCCCTCCCTCCATCAGGTCCCTGCCACCCTAGTAGTGGGGTTCCCAGCCCAGGGCAGCCAGCATTGGGGGAGCAGAGGGGGCTGGGGGCCAGGAAGTGTTCACAGGTCGTTTTGACATTTAACAAGCACTATGCAAATCATATGCAAATCATATGCAAACCAGCACTCATTGCTTAAGCCCCGACAGCTCCAGCTCAGGCATGTGCTGGAATACTAATGCGGTCCTGTCCCTGGTGGCAGCCTGGAGGGGGTGCAGCCCGTGCCCCTTCTTTCCCTTCCATCTACTCCTTCTGTCTCTCCCTTCTCATCCTGCCAGTTCTGAGAGGGACACAGACATAAATGGCTTGCAGCCTTCCTTGGTACACTGAGGCACAAGCCTGGCCTGGTGTCCTGCAACCACACCGTGGACACCTGGCCACCATCAAAGTGGCCAGAAGCATGGCGCAAGGAAGAGGGGACAGCAGGAGGAGTAATTCCAGTTCTCTGAGGAGGTATAAGGCCTGACATGGGCTGGCAGGGCTGAAGGGACTCAGGGGCTCTTGGCCACAGCTTTCACATCGACTTGCCCTGCTGCAGCCCAGCCCTTCCTGCTACTCCATCACATGTTCCCTGAATTTTGGCCACGGGGCCTCCTATTTTGTACATTTCTCCCTTTTCTGTTTCGTAAACTCCTCTGCAACCTTCAATGCCCCAGTTTCAATGCCCCTCTTCATGAAGCCTCCAAGAAGAACCTCCACTTTCCTCTGAGCTGCTGCTCCTCCAGATTTTTCTCCCTCTGTCTCAGCCCTAATGCAGAAAACCAGGAGAGGTCTATGACCCTTCCCAATAGTATGAAAATTCAGCTCTGAAGCTGAGGGGCCACTCCATCTGGGACTAGGGACACAGGAGCCATCTTAAGTGTGCGAAATAAAAGACTAAGCAAGATCAAGTTCAAGCTTCATGTCTTGGGCCGAGGAACTGGGTGGGGGGGGAGGCTGGCCGCCTACGCCACTCCCAGAGCCTTGAAGGCTCCGGTCTCCACCCTGGGAGCAAGTCTGGGCTGAGAAGGGTTTCTGGTAAGACTTGGCAGCTACTCTGGCTCCGCAGGGCCCGCGGCGTCTGGGGAGGAGCCTGCTACCCGCACTGGCCACCCGCCTGGTCTGTGCAGCAGGAGGGCCGGGGGGGAATTTTCCTAGGGCTGAGGAAGCCAGGTGTTCCAGTGCCCTGACGGGGTGCCTGTGGCTTGGCCAGAGACTGGGCACCCTCAGCTCCTGCGTGAGTGGCTCCCTCTGCCCTCACCCCTCTCCCCACCTGGCCTCCTGTCTCTGCCTCTCTCTATATCGCTGGCTGTTTGTCTCTGCCCCTCTTCATTGCCTCCATCTCCCATACCTGTCACCTCAGCACTCTGGGAGGCTGAAGCAGGAGGACCCCTTCCTGGCCAACTTAGAGACTGAGCGAGACGCTGCCTCCAACAAAAAGTGAAGCATGCCAGGCATGCGAAGGCCCTGGGTTTCATCCTCAGCTCTGTCCAAGAAAATCAGATATTCTAGAGCTATGTGTCCGTTGTCATAGGCAAAAGCTTTTGTGTGCAGACAGCAGAGGCAGGATGGGGACCAGGATGCTGGGCTGGGCCCTCCTGGGGTTCAGAGTCCAGCAAAAGAGACAGAAGCTGCAGGGCTGGCCAGAGACACAGCTCATCAGCACAGTGCCTGCCTAGCAAGTGCAGGATCCTGAGTCAATTTCCAATAGAAAAAAAAAAAGAAAAAGAAACCGCAAGGCTTCCGGAAACACTTCTCCTGACTCCTTGACTCACTCTTGTTCCCAGAGAGGCTTCAAGAACCAGACCTTTGTAAGAGATTAAATAAAATAAAAGCTACAGCATAGAAGCAGCCTAACCAGTGCCGGGGTGGTGTGGGAGGTGCCCATACTCCTGGCAGCCCCTGTGTGCCCCCCCCAGGGCTGTGGGCCTCATTCTGTGCTCAGGGGCTGCTTCTGACCCCAGGGCCTTTGTGCAGCAGCCCCACCTCCGGGGTCCCCTCCCCCTTCACGCCTCTGTCTTCAGGTCCAAGGGGCCCCAGACAGCCATGGCACCCTGGTTTGTGTTGGTGCACCATCTTTTCCTCTGGTGCATTCATTACTTACATTATTATCAATGCAACGTATGTTTTTTCCCCTCGCCCGCAGGCGCGACAAGGGCCGGGCTGGGCTGCATGGTTGCTGCCCAGCCACTCGGTGTGCGCGGTCCCTGCCCAGCTCCCGGGGACCTGACTCTCCCGGTCCCTGTCACGGTGAGGGTCAGCCCCATGACGTGGGAGTCCAGGCCCTTGCAATCTTGCCTGGGTGATAAATGGTGAAGTTCAGGATTATTGACTGCTCCTGTGAATGGGCCGATTGCGACTGATCTGGAGAGTACTGGTGCCCAGAGAGTTGATTACAGCTCCGGGGACTGCAGCCCAGGGCCGCAGCCGGCGATGTGGGAACCGGGATGGGTGGGACATTTCCGGTGAATGCTTTCTTCTCTGAGCCTTGGTTTCCTCCTGGAGGGAGGAGGGAGAAAGGAAGAAAAACACTGTCATCCCTGCTGAGGAGGCTTGAGGCAGCAAGATTGAAAGTTCGAGCACGACACCAGCAATTTAGCCAGACCTTGTCTTACAATAAAAATATAAAAAGGGCTGGAGATGGAACTCCGCGGGAAGGCCCTGGGTCCCATCCAGTAACGCAAAGGAAGGAACAAAAAAGCCATTGCTGTCTGGGATGGATCTGGGTGGGGAGAGGCCGTTGACGGGAGCGTGAGAGCGTTGGCATACATAGAAGTCCAAAGCTGGGCGCGATGGCGCAGGCCTGTAATCCCAGCACTTGGGAGGCCGAGGCAGGAGGATTGTTGAGTTCGAGACCAGTGCTGCAGAATCAGCCAGGTAACGACAAGCTTCATTCTCTACCCCATTTTCCAGGAGAAAGTGGGTGAAGGATGGGCTCTGAACCCTCACCCAAGGACAGCTTTGTCTTCCTGAGACACGGAAACGGGCAACAGGTTTGAGTCGTCAAGACAACTACACAAGCTGGGCGTGGTGGCACATGCCTGTAATCCCAGCACTGGGGGGGCGGGGCTGAGGCAGGAGGATTGTTGTGAGTTTGAGACCAGCCTGAGCTACAAAGTGAGTTTAAGGCCAGCCTGAACTGCATAGTGAGACCCTGTCTCAAAAAAAAAAAAAAAAAAAAAAAAAAAAAAAAAAAAGACAACCACGCAGGCGGCAGTTTGCCTCCTCCCGGTTCCCGCGCCCTGGGGCACAGCGCCCTCTGCTGGCCGGCGCAAACACCGAGGCCACGCCCCCAATGGCCTCCCCGCCTCCCACTGGGGCGGCTCTTTTTTTTTTTTGGTGGAACTGGGTATTGAACTCAGACCCTTGCACTTACCAGGCAAGCACTTGTTCCACTGAACTATCTCCCCAGCCCTGGGGCGGCTCTAGAAGCAAACTACAGCATCCAGCCGTCAATGTGGAATTGTCAGGGAGCTGGTTTACATGGCAACCGCCACAAGGGGGCGCGTGAGCAGAGAGTCAGCTCTGTCCCGCCCCCGCCCCCCCCCCCGCAACCCCTCGGTGGCTCCCACCTCCCCATGTCAGGCAAACTCCTATTTGAGCTGCACAACACTGACTGGAGCATCCAGTTCTGCCCTGCGCCGGAGCAAGGCTCCAAAGGCTTTGTGAAGTGGCTGATTTGAGCTGCGGTGCACACCCGTCTTCTAAGCTGCTCAGGAGGCTGAGGCAGGAAGATCGCAATTCCACGCCAACTTGGGCAACTCAGTGACCAGCTGTTTTCAAATACACAGAAAAGGGCTGGGAGCGCAGCCCAGTACGGGACTGGCACTGGGTTTCAGCCCCAACGCTGAAAGGAAAAAAAGGCAAATATTAGTCCCTCATGAAGTCACTCTGTCCTTCATAGACCCAGGCTTTGCCTGCAAGGTACCACCCAACAGCAAACCCTTTCTGAATATTACTTGCACACCATGTTTTGGTTGCTTGAGATAGTCTCACTGTATAGCCCAGGTTGGCCTTGAACTCATGGCACTCCTCCTGCCTCAGCCTCCCGATGACAGATGTGGGATGCCCGGTGACAGGTTGGTTTTGATAGAAGAGGGATGCAAAGTAATAAGAAAGAAGGATCCCTCCTGGGCCTGGATTTTATTTTATTTCATTGGGGGTATCAGGAATTGAACTCAGGACCTTGCACTTGCCAGGCTGATGCTTAGGCCGCTGAGCTATATCCCTGGACCCTGGGCCTGGATTTTAACTCTCACCCAAAACAGGTGCAAGAAATGAAAAGCACCTCATTGTACCTCCATGCTGTTTTATTTAAAAGATATTTACCGAGCCCCTTCCCGGAGAGTTCTGTAGGTACAGAGACACAGCAGGGAATAGCACAGCCATGTCCCAGACACAAAGTAACAAACAAAAGATACTAATAGTTGAGGAAAAGCGAGAGAAAGAGGCCACCAGGGAAAACCAGGAAGGGCTCAGCAGGTGCAAAGGCCGGGGGCAGGACAGAGTGGGGTGTAGGAGGAGCAGCAGGAGGCCCCTGTGGCTGGAAGCCCGCCGCCTGCCCAGTCCAGATAAACATTGTGTTAATTCAATGTTGAAAAATGTTGCAATGACTGCGGAGGGAGGGGCCGTGGGACAGGCTCCACCCCTCGCCTCCCACCCACCCACCCAGAGCCCGGGCCTGAGGAGCTCACTTCCAGACCCAGGGAGCCAGGCGTCACACAGCCGGCCTGGCAGGCCAGGGGGAGGCCAGGAGCGCAGCCCTGAGGGGTGGAAGCCCGTGCTTAATTAGCCCCTCAGGATTAATTACTGGGCTCTGAGCGGGCCGAGAAATCTAGAACTCCAGCCCCGCCCAGTCTAGGAGTCCCTCCACGGGCCTTCGCGTCCCGAACTCCTCTCCTGTGTTTTCCAATGCAACAAATATAGTTTTTAAAAATGCAGCTTTATATCCCGTCACCAAAGCCAAGATATATATGCATGTTTTTGGGGCAGAGTGGATATGTATATAAATTTGAGGATATAGACATTGGAATGAATATATAATCGCTAAAAAGGCCTACACAGGCTTACCTGATACCATGGTAACGGCAGCCAGCTCAAGTGCTAAGCGTGAGGCAAGGGTATGCGGCCTCTTTCCTCCCTCCCTTCTTTTCATCCTTCCTTCCTTTTTATTAGTACTGGGGGTTAAATCCGGGCTCCTCACACATCTCCAGTCCTTTGTCTTTATTTTTTTTTGAGACAGGATCTCACCAAGTCATTAAGTTGACCAGGCTGGGCTGGAACTTGAGATCCTCCTGCCTCAGCCTCATGAGTGCTGGGATCACAGGTGTGCGCCTCCTGCCCTGCTTGCCCAGGGAATAACTGAACTGGTACCAGACTCCTCCTGCCTCAACCTCCCACAATCCCTCACTCCATGGGGCAGTGCATCTGTGGGCCAGTGTATGGGGGGGGAGACATGTCCTGAATCCAGCTTGTCCCACTGGGCCTCATCCTGGCTCCCAGGATCCGGTGAGCACCTTGTTCCTAGAGCTCCAGGGAGTGTGGGAGCCATCCTGGTGAAACCCCAGTCCAGGACCAGGTGCCATGCTGGGAGCCCCAGCTGGGAGCCTTTGGTGACTGCTAGCCTTCTGGGGTCCCCATTCTGGGCAGGTCCCCTCTGCAGCCACACAGCACCCAGACCTCTGCCTGCAACCAGGAACAACCAGCATCACAGATGCTGCCACCTACTCAAGACAGGCCACTCATGTTTAATTCATCCCAGGCTAATGATAGCCATGGTGGGGCTCTGCTCCCTCCCTTCCCACTGCAGCTAGGGTGGCCTAGGGGAGGGGCAGGGACTGGCTTGGGGTCCACTGGGTTCCCCCAGCTTGGAACAGTTGTGTGGCCTCCAAAGGGACATGGGGCAACCTTGAACATGAGACTCTCCTGCCTCAGCTTCCCAAGGTTCTGGGATAAGGTGTATACCACCACACTGGATTCTCTCTGTCTCTGTCTCTCTCTCGGTCTCTCTCTCTCTGTCATCCTCTTCCCCGGGATGTGGGGAAGATGGCACTCAGGGCTTTTTGCACACTAAGCATTTGCTCACCACTGAGCCCCACGGCCAGCCTGGGATCCTCTGGTTCAAGGTTCTGGGAGGTGGGACCCGGCTGCCACGCAAGGCCTGAAGGACCCACCTGTGCCCTCAGAGTCCAGCAGGGAGGCCCCGGGCTGCGCCTCCTCGTAGGCCAGCGCAGGGCAGGGCACTGGCCACGCAGGCTGGATGGGGACAGCTCCCGGTGGCTGGCGGTAGCGACCAGCGTTTCCATGGCAGCCTGGCAGGAGCAGGCCTGAGCGATTAGGCGTCCCGAGGAGCGGGAGCTAAAAATAGCCCGCGCCACACTGTGCTCATTAGCTTTGGGCCACCAGGTAGCCGCCCGCCTTCCTCCCCCTGCCGACCCTGCGGCCCCGTGGCAGGCTAGGACAAGACTCTCCTGCCTGATCCGGAGTGTGTGGGGGTCAGGCTGGCTCTGCCCTGCCGTCTTGCGGCCCGCAGCTGCACGTGTCCTGGGCTCTGGATGCCTCAGACCTGGCCCACAGCAGTGGCTCCGTAAATCACTGCGGGACTGGTGCTGACTGAGACCTTCCTGCGCAGACCCACGGGGCTTCTGGGGCCCCAGCGCACGGTGCAGCACTCCCATCATCTCAGGCCTTGGGAGGCTGAGGCAGGAAGATCGCTGTGAGTGCGAGGCCAGCCTGGGCTATGAAGTGAGACCTTGCCTCACACAACAGTAACAAACCAAGGATGGTGGTCGTAGTTAGCATTCAAATGATCCTGCTGTCCTCTGTCCCCACACAAGGTCACTGGCCCACCCCAGCGCTGGAGACAAGTTGTCACATAGGATTTAGGGGCTGGAAAAGCCCCGTTCAGCTCTAGTGGAGCGGCCAGGGTTGAAAGGTAAGGCTGGGAAGGAGGGTGTAGCAGGGCTTAGCTGCCCTCCCACAATCTGAAATCAAGCTGCTTGCTGGAGCCATAGCGGGTTTGGAACCCCCCCCCCCCCCAATTTCTCAGAGCTAAGCAGGGCAGTTCCGAGACTGGCCACAAGGGGCGTGTGTGGCATGGTGCTGCTGGGTTGCAGCAAGAGTGGGCAGGGCGAGAGCAGCACTGAGCCAGGGGGCGGGGCATCCTGGCGCACTCCACAGCAGGGAAGATCTTACTGGATTCTGCAATACTGGCCCTGACTGCACTCAAAACTCTTGATTATTTGAGATACAAGAAAAGGAAAGCTCATTCCTCCCACTCCGCACGTTCCAGCACCAGCCCACCTGCAACCGAGGCTCCACCATGACAGGAGACCCACGATTTTTTTGTTTTGTTTGCAGAACCGGAGATTGAACTCAGGCCCTTGTGCTGGCCAGGGAAGCACTTACTCCACTGAGCCAACTCCCTGGCCCCTGTTCATATTGCTTATTGCTCTGCCTCCTCAGTCTGTAGTTTCCATCTTGTGGTCCACGGTGGCTGCCTACCTCCTGCCATCTCAGCCACCTTTCTGATGAGGAAGAGCTGTGAGCAAAGGGGACACATGAAAGAAAAGTGTCTGTCCTTACTGCCTGAGGTTAGTTGCACTGTTCATGCCTGTCACCTAAAGCGTGATGCATGATCACCCCGAGCAGTGGAGGCTGGACACACACAGACTTTACAGTCACTTAGGGAGACAGTGGGGAGTGGGTCTGGGGCGCCATTGTCCCTGTGAGGGAATGAGTTGGGAAGGAGGAGAGGACATTCGTCATTGCTTTGGTGACCAAAGAAGCGAGACGTCCCTTCTCCTTGTCCTCTAGTACCAGGGAGGCCCCCTTCTCAGTGCCAGGTCCTGCCACAGTCCACAGGGCCCTGCATAGCCTCCCCATCACCTCCTGACCTCCCCGGTTTCCTCTCCACCCTCCTCCCTCTGTTCAGGCCTCTCGGGCTCCATCCTGCCCCAGGGCCCTTGCACAGCCTCTCCCTGTGCTTGGAATGCTGCCCCCAGATCCTTCCTTCTATGGCTCCTTCCATGGATCTCTGCTCCGATGCCACCTTCTCCCTGGAGCTCCCTGAACAGCCTGTTTAAAATTGAACAAACATAGGAGCCTGGGAGATGGCTCGGTGGAATAAGCACTTCCCTGGCAACCCCAAGGGTCTGAGTTCAATCCCCAGTTCTGCCAAAAACAAATAAATAAAATTGAACAAACAAAATCGATGCAGTCATTCCTTTTTTGCTTTCTTTTTTAAATTTTGATACAAAGTCTTACTAAGCCACTAGGTTGCCCAGCCTGGGCTCAGATTTGGGATTCTCCTGCCGCAGCCTCCCAGGGCACTGGGATGACACGGAGTGCCCAGCCTGTCACTTCTGAGGTGCTGTTATAGGAGCATCCTATCACCCAGGGTAGAGCAGAGCTGGTGGCCTTGGCTTTGCCGAGCTAGGAAGCTGTCACCTGAGACCCTCCTGTGCTCCTCCTACCTCAGCCTCCTCTTCTGAGAGAGACGTGAACGCCCAGGCCCAGTTCCCAGCGGGAGTGGCTCCGGGAAGCTGCAGACGCCTGCCCCCAGCCTCTCTACCTGGTGCTGGCTCCTGATCCCCTCGGCTGCCCCCACACCGGCTTTCTGTTTAGTTTCATAATCTCCTGAAAGTTTAATTGTTGTTTTATTCATCCGTGACCTTTCTCTCTCATCTGGAGACGTATTATTGCTAATCTACAAATTTCAAGAACCAGATTTATTTGCAAAACCAATTACCTGCTATGCAAATGTCCCCTCTCGCCAGCCACCTCCCCGGCCAGCTGGCCTGGGTGCTCGGGGGAGGGTGCTGCGGTCCTCACCGCCCCAGCAGACGCGCTGCCCTCTCCCTGAGTTAATTAGAACCTCCGTAATCAAGGGAGGCCCTGACCCTGCGGCTCTTAGCTCCGGCCTCCTGAGGGCCTTTCCAAGGGCCTGGCGCTTCAAAGGGGAGTGCCGCTCACCCCTTCTGAGTGCAGCTTCAAGTCCTGTTGTCATTTCTAAAGACAGATGGAAAAAGAACAGGCCAGAAGGAAAGCAGCCCCGGCCTGCAGGATTCCAGCCCAGCATTCGGGAGGCTAAGGCAGGAGAACTGCAAGTTCAAACGGCCCCAGCAATTTAGCGGCTTGATGAGATGTGTCGAAAAGAAAAGATTTTCTTTCCTTTTTAAAAGCCCGGGGATGCTGAATGAAGGCTCTCAGGAAAAGAATAAATTTGGGGGGGAACAATAGAAGGGCTAGGGATGGAGCTCAGGGTGCCTTGCTGCGGCGCCTGGCTGGCCTCCACGCCCCGCCCTTCCTGCCCGGCCTCTCCCCCACGGCATTTCAGGAAGGAGGCAGCGAAAGCCACCAGGGTTCGGTTCGTTAAAAACTTCTCTTCCCAGCAATGAGATGCTGCTAGCGTTCGCCGAGCCGGGCTCGGGGGCGTCTTTTCTGTCTGGCAGTGCTGGATGGCATAAGAGCTGGGCCCTAAGCCTCGCCCCGCCTTCTGTTTCACTGTGAGACAGAGTCCTTGTAAACTGCCCAGATTGGACTTGAGCTCGAGGTCCTCCTGCCTCAGCCTCCTGGGTAGATGGGGTGGCAGGAGAGCGCAGGCTGCATCTGGCCGGTTTTCCTTTTTAATTCGGATGTCTCCAGCACTCCGTAAAGAAAGAGCAGCGGGCGGGTGGAAGTCGAATAAGTGTCGCAGGGGGCAAGGAGGATGGAGGGCGGTGAATTGGGGGGAGACAGGTGGGCGGGCAGACTGCAGGGTGCTGGGCCCTGGCTGAGCGCTGGCTGTGGGGGGTAGGGTGGCCCTGCTGGGCAAGAGGCCCGGGGATGGTGCGTGGGTGGGCCTCGCAGGGGGAGGAGCCAGGCGTCTCTGTAGCTCGCGCTCCCGCTCCGCCTGGCCCTGACCCCCTTGGCAGGGGGATGCGATCGCCCTGCAGAGACCAGGTGCCTGAGGGGTCCCCTGGGTCCCCAGACCCGCTCTCCTGCCCGGCCAGCCGAGCGCATCCCCCTGCCGGGGGCCCTGCCTTGAGCGCGAGCAGCGCAGCCAGCCCTTCCTTGTCTCCCGGCTCCACAGGCCGCCTGCAGATTCAATTCTCCTGCAGCCAGTGGCCGCGATTTTCTTGTGGGGCTGAGAGGACGCTGTGTCTATGTGACTTTCAGCATTGCGGACCCAGGGAAAGAGACAGAGGTGGGGAGCTTGTCATTGAGAAAGATGGAGAGGGGTGCTCAGGGCCGAGCAGGACGCAGAGCAGGAGGCAGAGGCAGGGGGATCTCTTCCCCCAACCCCATCAGGGGCAGACGGCCAGTGAAGAGTTTACACTTCCCTCTGGTCCTTCTGTAGGTCCCTGCTCCTCAAGGCAGCGTGTGCACACACAAACACACGTGCACACAAGCACATGCACACACGTGCACACATGCACAGGCTCACACACCCTGTACAGAAAACTTCAGCTCTAGTGAGCCCCATGCCCAGAGACGAATCCATATGTGCAGTGTCCCCGTTTATTCTGTACTGAGTTCTTCAATTTTAAAATTTCTTTTCTTTCTTAACACAGGGTCTCACTATGTAGCCTGGGCTGGCTTTGAACTCACTATGCAGCCCAAGTGTGTCTTGCATTTGTGGTGATCCTCCTGCCTCATCCTCCTGAGTGCTGGGAACACAGGTGTGCTGCCCCTGACTGGTCAGGATTTTCTTTTCTTTTGAGTTCCAGGGCTGGAGCAGAAAGAGCAAGGGGCAGAGAGGGAGCAGGGTAGGCAGAGAGGCGCAGTGGGCAAAGGAGGGCTTACCTGTGGCACTGCTCAGTGTTCTTGCCTGCTCCTTTTCCCGAGCAGGGGCGAGGGTCTCCACTGATGGCCATGGGGACCCAGGACGCCGAAGCAGGCAGTAACTAGAAACAACCTACCAGTGACCTGGTAGGTTGCTGTATCCCCTCGTGGGGACTAAAATGAAAACCCCTCATGTCACCACAGTTGCCAATACGCTGGCATCGGGTGGCCTGAAGGCTCCTCTCACGGGGGAGGAAACCCCCAGGCTCAGGCTGGGGAGAACCTGCTCCCTTCCCTTCTCCCCTCCCCCCACCAGGGACTCCGGTGTCCGCCTCTCCCTATAGAGTCCCAGGGCTGCCTCTCTTTCCACCGATTGGGGCTCAGGACTGTAGATGTAGTGCTGTCTTGCTGTGCAGTCTCTGGACAGTCCCCAACCCTCTGGACCTCCCACTCTCTACATCAGCATCGAAGCCCACGGCAACTGATGACTGCGCCTGATGACGGAGGAAGATCCCCCAGGGGCCGCCTGCGTTCCTCCTTTAAAAGTGGTGGTGAGATACAGCCAAGCCTGCTGGCACACAGCAATCAGCCTAGCGACTTTGGGAGGCTGAGGCAGGAAGATCACAAATTGGAGCCCAGCCTGGGCACTTTGTGAGCCCTTGTCTAAAACAACAACTGCAAAGGGCTGGAGGTGGAGCCCAGCTGTGCTCAGTGTGGGAGAAGGCTCTAGGTTCCTTTCCTAGTACTGAAAAAAAAGTGGTAATATACACATAAGAGTGAGTGCCTCTTTCACAGTTCTTATGTATCTATTTCCAGAGTCTTCTCATCTCCCCAAACAGCCTCTGTTCTCTGATGAGATTTGGGCTCGGACCCTGGCTTTGTCCCAATGAATGGAGAGCACTCAGGCTTCCTCTGTGGGAACCTCCTACCCCTCATCTGTAAAATGTGTCCGCAGCAAGTGTAACAGCAATGGCTGTGTGACAAACCAACTCTGTTATAGGCAGCTTTCTGTTACTGTAACAAAATACACGAGATACCCAGTTTATGAAGAGGAAAGGTGTTTTTCACTGAAAGTTTAGAGGTCTCAGCCCTGTATTGGTTGGCCCTGTTGCTGTGACCTTAGGACTATATTTCCTGGTAGATTCCCCAGTGGGGCAAAGCCCCTCAGTTATGGAAGTTGGGGGGCAAAGAGAGAAACAGAAGGGGCTGGGATCCATCTTCCTCTTAAGGCCAATGACCCGACTGCCTCCAAAAGGCCCTGTATCTTTAAGGCCCCACTACTTGGGTCTGCACCTGTCACACACAGGCTTTGGGAAAGATTTCTGCTCGAAGCCAGAGCAAATCCCAAACTCCATGGTGGCTTGGGAACAATCATGCATTTTTTTCTCATACCCACCGTTGGGCTGGGCTTTGGCCAGAAGAGGATGACCTTGGCTGATGACCTTGAAGGTCATATTGTAGCTCTGGCTGACTCAAGTCAGTTCCAAATAGTCTTCCTTGGGTGGCTTGGTAGAAGGGCTGCAAGTGTCTGAGGGCACACGAAAGGGGAAAGAACCAAAAACCTCTAAGGAATTTTCCAGTCTGGGAATTGGGATGATTACTTTTTTTTTTTTTTTTTTGGCAGAACCAGGGATTGAACTCAGGCCCTTGCGCTTGCCAGGGAAGCATTTATTCCACTGAGCCATCTCCCCAGCCCCCGGGATGATTCTTTGAAGCCGTTTACAAAACATAGAGCTAAGCTGAAAGCCAAGGATGGGGAATTTCCTCCTGGGGCTCATGAGGTTCCAGTGCGGATCGCAGGCAGGCAGAGAGCACTCAGGACTCGCCACCGAGTCTAACACACCAACAGTGCATTGGGCAGCTTATCACTGTACTAACATAGCCACGGCAGATTGTTCATGAAGAAAAGAAGCCTGTGCAGCTCACAGTGTGGCACCTGGAGACGTGGCCGGGGTGTGTGGTGCTTGCTTTTCCCTGCTCCTCCAACCCTCAGCCTGTTTTCCTACGGTTGTTCGCAGACCGGCTGCTAGAGCACACACTTCACCAGGAGAATGGGGCCATCTCAACCTTCGTGTATCTCTGAAAGCAAAGAAACTGTACCCAGACTTCCTTTCACAGCCCCTGGGTGGGGGTGGAGCCCAGCGCCTCGTGCCTGCCAGGCAAGTGCCTCCCAGCGAGCTACCTTCTAAGTCCTCTTAGTTTTTAATTTCGACATGGAGTCTTGGGACTAGGCTGGGCTCCAACTTCCAGGAGTGTGCTGTGATGCAGTGTGTGTGTGTGTGTGTGTGTGTGTGTGCGTGGTGTGCGTGGCTCCACAAAGAGCTGGGATTGTAGGCGTGCCACCACGCCCAGTCTCATTGGCCAGCTCATGCATCCTGGGGGCGGGGCCAGCATGGCAGGCCCAGGGATCGAACCCCTAACCCCTGTATCTGCTTGCAGGTGCTTTATTCCACTGAGCTATCTGGCTGGTGTGTTGCTTGTACATTACAAGGTTCAACTGAATTGGCTCCAGGATGGGAGAATGGAAGAAGGAGAGAGAGAGAGAGAGAGAGAGAGAGAGAGAGAGAGAGAGAGAGAGAGAGAGAGAGAGAGACATAGAGAGAGCTCCTATCCTCATATCAGCCCCACCCATATGACTCCTGAGCTCCTGTTTGCGGCCCGAAACGCCTTCCAGTCTGAAGGTGCTTCCCACACGGCAGGCCAGCAGGCACAGTCCGCGCCCCCTCACCTGCACAGGTGGGGCGGTAGAGGAAAGCCACACCTCAGCTCCCACAGTCACCGGCTTGCACGTTGCTCCCCCCAGCCTCCCTCACCTGTTCATTCATCACCTGCCCCAAACCCGCCTTCCAGGTGCTCAGGGATGCCAGGTCCGGCCCATACCCGGGTACCCTTCTGTGGTCTTAGGCGCTCAGGGCCACCCCCAGGACCCACACTGCCCCTCGGAAACAATGCCTGGACAGTTGGGCGGCGGGTGGGAGACGCTTTGCTGGGGCAGACACTGCTTTCCTCTGGAGTTGCCGAGCTGCTCGCTACCTGGTACTCCTGGGAGCCCGACATCACTGAGCAGGAAGGAGCGGGCAGAGCTGGCCGGAGCACCTGGATGGAGCCGTACCTGAAGCCCCGGACTTCTGTTACACTAGCTCTCTCTTTTCACCGAAGCCAATCAGAATCAAGTAGTTTCTTCTGCTTTTGTGCTTTTCAGAGTCCTGAGTGAACACAGGAGACAGGAGCGCGTAAAGTGTTCTCCTGAGTGCCCGGCTACCACCCTCCCCCGGCTGGCAGGGTGGATTCCTGCAAGGTCTCTGTTCTTGTTTGAGAGATGGCTCTCATTTTTCTGGCTCCTCCTCTCCTCGTCCCCACACCCTGTCTCCTCTTCTCTGTGCCCCAGCTCCTGGATATGCAAAGTAGGACTGAAGAAGTCAGGGGGCTCCACCCCAAGGGTTAGGTGATCAGGCCCAAGGGGCACTGACACCCTCTGGTCTTTCTGCTGTACAATGTCCCATACCCCCAGTACTCATAACAAGGCCCCAGCTGTTTTCCTGGCATTCAGGGCCTCTCTCAGGAGTTCATCTCTTATTTCTCCGGTTCCAGCCCAAGGCTTTGCCCCTCTGCCCGCCTCCCTTCCCTATCCTCTTTTTATTTTTTTCTTTAAGACAAAGTCTCTGTGTAATTCAGCCTGGGCTCAATCTTACTGTAGCCCAGGCTTGCTTCACATTCACAGCAACCCTCCCGCCTCAGCTTCCCACAGCGCTGGAATGAGAGGGAGGGCACATTCTCTATTGGCACTGGCTACATCTGGCAAGGGTAGCCCGTGGCGGTGGAGGAACAGAGGGCTTGTGTGTCACAGGCCAGGCACATTTGCAGGCCTGGCCTGTCTCCATGAAGTCCTAGAGCAAAATGCATGATTGTCCCTGAGCTGGAGCGAGGGACGGCTCGGTCACCGGGAAATGATGGCTGCCTGGGCCTCTGAGCAAAGCTGGCCAGGAGCCCAGTGCCTCACAGGCACAGGCGAAGTCCACCACGCCTCCCGGCCCCTCCTCCATCCCCGCAGCCCGCACACAGCACCCCCCAGGTGCTGTGCTTTGCTTCTGAGTTTCACCCCGGAAATCAATTAGGGCTCGGTTGCGTTGATTATAAATCAACTGGTTTCATAATTGTTATGTCTTTAATAAATCAAGGCTGTGTGTGTCGTCGGCAAAATGGAGCTGTTCTTGGGGCCATCAATTACCCAAGAGGGACAGGACTGCATCCACAGTCCCCACCTTGCACCCAATCGGAGCAGCGAGGAGCTCCTGGCCCTGGGCTGGGCTGTTCCGTTACAGAATTGCTTAGGCAGCGTTTTAAATAACAAAAAGGGATATCATTTAATTTTTTTCACAATATGGAAATCAATATGCTGTCCTTCAGGGGGCCCGATGGATCACCGTGGCCAGCCCCTCCCAGCTAATCCAATTTCCCTGGGGCCTGGGCAGGGCCACCACCCGAGTGTGCGCCCAGCCCAGCCTGGAACCCAGGGCCAGCTGAGGTTTCCTGTCCCTGCCCTACTGTGCTGAGAGTATAGATGGATTAGGACAGCGGGAAGGGACAAGGAGGTGGGCGAGACGACATTTGTTTTATGTTTGTTTTGAGGCAGGGTCTTGCTATGTAGCCCAGGCTGGGGTTCAACATAAGATCCTCTTGCTTCATCCTCCTGGGTGCTGGGATTACAGGTTCTGGTCAGGTTTTACGGGAGACAACGAGACAGATCAAGGACTTAGGGACAGTGCCTGGGGAAGCTAGCAGTCCCAGCTGTGTTTCTCCCAACCTCCTCAGTCTTTCAATATATAGAGGCCAACAGCAAATGGACTTGCCCGAGGAGCTCCCCTAAGGCACTGCTGTGAACCAAGTCTGTCATCAGACCAGCGATGTGGCTGTGAGCGGCCTCTGCTGGGTATAAGTGGTATTGCACCCCAGCTCTAGGAGCCGAATTAGGGTCAGGAGAAAGTCATTGGGCAGAGAGCCATACCTGGTAGCCTTCCCAGAGAAGACACTGTGTCGAAGCTGGACTTCTAGCTGGGCATGTGGGGGCATGTCTGCCATTCCAGCACTTTGGGAAGCTGAGGCAGGAGGGGTACAAGCGCAGTCCCAACTCTGGGCACGTTGGTGATTTCGCAAGACTGTGTCTCAAAAAATAAAAAAGGGCTGGGATATAGCTCAAGGCACTTATCATGGCACCATATTACCTGAAGTCCAGACCAGGGTTGAGAGGCCACTGCCCAGCTCACTTCCCATGGCAGGGGGCAGGAGGACTCAGATCTTAATAGGCAGACTCTCCCACAATGCCTCTGGCCATTTCCCACAATGCCTCTCTGCCACTTTCCCACAATGCTCCATCATTTTTCCAACATGGCTTCCTGCAGGCTCCAGCAGTGTAGATCAGCCTTAGAAGTAGCTTACTATTATATTCTATTGCCCACATGAGTCAGTCTTACTTCAGTATGGGGGACATGACCCAGAGTTCTTTGTACCAGGAAGTACAGCCTACTGCAGTGTGACCAGCCTGTCCAGACCAATACAAGATACTATGTCAGGGCCGGGGAGATGGCTCAGTGGAGTAAGCACTTCCCTGGCAAGCACAAAGGCCTGAGTTCAATCCACAGTTCCGCCAAAAAAAAAAAAAAAAAAATACTATGTCAGAGCCCCATGTGAGAGATCTTGGGAGACCCACATCATTCTTAGGCTCAAATTTTCTAATCTGTAAGAGAAGGAGGAGAATGTGTCTACAATATGGGTGACCCTGAAGGGAAAAGCGGGTTCTTGGGATAAACTGAGTCTACTGACCTCATTTCTACTATTCCTTTGCAATTCAGGGCATGGACCCAAGACCTTGTATGTGCTAGGCAAATGCCTAGCTATGGCCCCAACTCTATAATTTTATCTCAGGCCTAAAGCACGTACATAGGAGAAAAGATCTCCACTTATCTTCCTTTGTAATTGTCGGAATCAAAGATTTTGGACCCAAAAGTCCTGTCCAGGAGGCCTAGATATTCTATGGTGTAAAACTGTATATCAAGCCCCAGCTCTAACACAAACAAGCTGTGTGACTTCTAGCAAGAAGCTGGGCCTCTCTGAGCCTTAGGATTTCTCAGTACAGCAGAGCTGATCCCACTCCATTGGGGGGGACTAGAGCTGTCACGGCCCAAGGGACCCAGCATGGCTTTGGATAATACTGATCATTGGCTAAAACGGCCACCAAGGGCCCTGAGCTCCAAAGGGCAGCACTGTGGGCAATGCAGGCTCATTGGACCGCATGGCAGAAAGTCTGAAGGTCTTAGATTCAAATCCTCTCACTTCCCAGGCTGGGGAGACTGGGGCCGAGAGGCCCAACTTGGGTGACAGCCAGCTGCCTCGCCTCTCTTGCCAGGAACTCTGCTGTGTGAACTGTGGGCCTGGCATATGGGCTGAGGACCAGGTGGAGGGGCACGGCAGGGTGGTTCAGGCAGCCAGCTGCAGGCCCGTGTGGGTGACAATGTAGAGGTGGATAAACGCATGAGGCTTGGGGAGAGGCTGGGTTAGATCTCAGAAAAGACAGCGAGCTTGGGCTCTCAGAGATTGCTGATAGTTTTGGATCAGGGGCTGGGGAGATAGCTCGGTGGTCTAAGCACTGCCTGGCAAGTGCAAGGACCCACGTTCAATCCCAGGTACTGCATACTGTGCCGCCCTGGAACCCTCGGCGTGCCATGCCAGCTACCAAAACTGGGCATGGTGACATATACCTGGAATGCCCAGCACTGGGGAGGCTGAGCACGGAAGATCGCTACAAATCCAAGCTGTGCAACAAGACCCTGTACTAAATAAATACATTTAAAAATATATTAGAAAAGGAAGGAAGGAAGGAGCTGGGTCAAAGCAGTCCTGAAATCCACTCTGTTTTGGAATTGACTGCAACCCCAGTCCAGCCCTCCCTTGGGGACTGACTGTGCAGAGGCCCCCCCTGGAGCTGGCAGAGGCGGCTTCTCCCTGCTGCTGCCGTCGTGGCCTGTGTTTCGGGCAGAGCCCAGAGGGGCCGTGGGAGCGCCCCAAGGTGCTGGAACATAGGAGGCCCAAGGGTGGCATCCTTTCCTGGCTGCTTTGGTGGAGACGGTGGGCCTGAGCCGGCCGGCTGAGACCCCCCAATTCCCCTGCATTCCCCCCAGACCCGCTGCTGGGCTGTCATCCCTGCAGGAGAGCCAGGGAATCGCAGAGGAGAATGACCCGTGATTGTCGCAGAGGCCTCTGGTCTAATTTGCCGGAATGGGTTTTGAGCGGCTAATGCGGCCCCCGCTGGGCTGGAGATGGAGCGCCCGGCGGGGCTCTAGGCCTGCGTTCGCAGCCAGTGCAGCCCAAACTGCTCACTCCCTGGCTCACCTGGAGTGGGCCCAGGCCGGCTTTAGGATTGAGAGCTGGGAAGGCTGGGAACGGGTGGAGGGGAAAACTGAGGCCAGAGTGGGCGGGGCCGGGGTAGTTGTCTGAGGCAGGGGCTTTGGCAGGGTTGGGGCCCCGCCAGCCAGGGGCAGCAGCAGTGGCTCAGCCAGGGCTGGGGTGCCGTCCTGGGTCTGGGACCTGGCCCAAATCAGGACAGGCCGGGGCTTGATTCACACACTTTATGCCACACTCAAAGTGGCTTCCACGTCAGAGCTGTGCCTTTATTTTCTCATTGCCAGGGATGGAACCCAGGGCTTTTGCACTAAGCCACATCCCCCCACCCCGTTCTATTTTTTTTTTTTTTTTTTTTTTTTTTGAGAGGCGGCCTCACTAGGTCACTAAGTTGCCCAGGCTATGCTAAAATTTGGGATCCACCTGCCTCAGCCCTCCAGAGTGCTGGGATAACAGGTATGCTCTACCACGTCTGGCCAGCATTTGTTGAATGAATAAGGGACCTCCTCCGGGATCCTGGCCTGTCAAGGGGGAGGTGGTGGAGGTGGCTGTGGGGCAGAGCCAGGAGCCCAGCAGGCCAGCCTACCATTGCGGGGGGCCTGGGCTCAAGGGGGCTGAGCTCCCTCCCTCCAGCCACCCAGGCTGCTGCTTCTCCCACACACGAGGCTCTGTCCGGTCACAGGGCCTTTGTGTAGGCTCCCTGGTACCCCATGTGCCCCACCCTCGGCAGCCGTGCGGCCAACTCCCCAGCTTTTAACTCTCAGGCTCGCAGTCAGACATGACTCCTGCACAAAGCCTGCCCTCACTGCTTACACAGGTGGCAGAGTCCAAGCTTTGTAACCCTTCCTGCCCTGTTTATGCTCCCAGTCATCAGGAAACCCTCCTCTTTTTCTGTTTTCTTTTGGCGGAACCAGGGATCGAACTCAGGACCTTGCACTTGCCAGGCAAGCACTTACTCCACTGAGCTATCTCTCCACCCCCTTCTTTCTTTTTGAGACAGAGTCTCGCTTGGTAGCCCAGGCTGGCCTCAACCTCACAGAGACCTTCCTGCCTAAGCCTCCTAAGTGCAGGGGCCACATGTGTGCCCTTTGTTCCTTGTGACTTTCTTGCCCACCAAGTTCCAACTCCTGGAGGTCCCAGGTAAGGTGAGACTCTTCTTATAAATGAGCTGAACTTAGATGTCTCTACCAGGACCCCTCAACCCTGTCTCCCTCAGTCCCTGCTCTGTCCCCAGGGCCCAGGTGAGCCTGGTCCATACTTCTGAGGGCTGTAACTGAGCAGAATGACTGAACTGGGTGGCGTACATGGTTGAATTGATACAGAAATGTCCCTGTCAAGCTGGGTTCAGCGTGCACCTATCATCCCAGCACTCTGGGAGGCTGAGGCAGGAGTTCAAGGCCAGCCTGGGCTACCAAGTGAACTCAAAACTAGCCTGATCTACATGGTGAGACTGTGCCTCAAAAAGACAGAAAAGAAGAAAGAAAGAAAGAAAGAAAGAAAGAAAGAAAGAAAGAAAGAAAGAAAGAAAGAAAGAACAAAGCACAGAGACAGCATGAAACTTCCTCGAGGTCACACAGCCAGGGAGGCCACAGACCTGAAGGCACACTCTGTGGCATGGCTTAAGTGAGCAGCTTCACAAAGCCAGCGCGATAGATTTGTTTCTCCGAATATCTCAATAAGCCGCTGCCCGGGCGCCCTGCCCCACCCCAAGAGCCCTTGTCAGGCCTTTGTCAGCATGGATGAAGGAAAATCCTCTTCCCCGCATAGCTCCAGCCGGCAGCTTCTTTTCTTCGGCCCTCTGCGTTTTATTTATTCTCTCCCGGCCTCCTCCCTCCGCCCGCATCCTGGAGAGGAAGCGATTAGATTAGGGCCTAGGAGAACAAGAAAAGGCAAACAAAGACGGCCGCCTTCCCGACCCGCAGAATGGGGATTTGCAGCCGGAGCTGGGCAGGAGGGGCCGGGTTCTGCGGGCTTCGCGCACAAAGGCTGCTGCTGAGCACCACACCTGCCCCGCCACCGGCCCACAATAGGGAAGCGGGCCCCACATTCTTGGGCCTGCAGGCCGGGCGCTGGGCTGGCTGCTGGCGGTGACCCAGACACAGGGAGGGAACCGCAGCCTGGGGTGCTGGTCAGGAGTCCTGGATCCTTGCCCAAGAGCCCATCTTAGCAGCGTGGCGAAGCTGTTTCCTGAGCACCTACTAAGTGCCAAGGGTTCTAGGCCTCAGTTCCCCACCCTTGCCGGGCTGAACAGTGAAGGGTCCCTGTGACACTGGACTGTGGGTCTGTGGCTCTGGGCCTCCGTGGGCTTCATTTGGAAAATGGATTACGTTTGGGTCGCTTTAGAGAAAGTCAAAGTGGAGATTAAAGGTCCCCAGGAGAGCTGGGAGCCAAGGCCAAAGGGGCTCCAGACTGTGGGGGGACCTGGCTCCCCACTCCGGGGGCTGGGGATACAGGGACCGGGGATGCTCTGGGGTCTCCTGGGTACCATAGGGTGCAGAGTTGTGTCCCTGACCTCTATCTGCTCCACGCCAGGAATTCCCAGTGTGACAGCCACAGATGTCCGGACCTAGACAAAGTTCCCAGGTCAAAGCATGGGTGCGTGTGGGAAGGGCGCAGGGCTCTTGGACCCTTGGGGCTCCGCTTGCGGGGAGGCCATGTGACCCCTCCGGTCTGATAGCAGGAGGGGCCTCTGGGGTCAAAGGCCCTCTGTCCCCAGGGGTCCTGCTCCTCTCCCTGGCTCTGTCACTGTCTGGGGTTGGTGGCCAAGGCCAGGGTCCAGGGCCTGGGCAGACATCGGGAGTCCTGAGGGGACACTGAGGCCATGCGACCTCCTGTCGCTCAGCCCCTGCGGGTCCCAGGGGTCTGGGCAGGTGGGGGCGGGGCAACAGCGGTGAACAGCGGTGCAGACGCGACATCCCGCACCCTGACAGCTCTAGTGACAGCGACGACGGGCTTTATTAGTATAAGAGCCACGCGAGTTTAAAATAGCATCGTAGTGGCAACAAAAGCAATTTGCCTCCTGAATTTCCATTCTGAACAGATGATCTGCTTTTAATCAAGCAAAGGCGTCCCAAAATGCTCTTAATTACCCCGAGTCAAGGGCTCGGCAGTCATTTTGATGTCAATGTGCGGGAGCGAGGGCAGGCGTGATTAGGTTTGTATCACACAGGCGCCTTCCAGAAGCGATTGGCCAAAGGAGGAGGGTGTTGGGGGATGCTGGACATCAGCGGACAGTCTCATTGGGCATCACAGGCTGACCTCGGGCTTGCGGCCATCCTCCTGCCTCGGCCTCCTGAGTGCTGGGGTGGCAGGAAATGTGGAACGAAGCCTTGTGAAGGGAGGGAAGGAAGGAAAGACGGGTCTTGAAAAACATAAACCCTGCCGGGCGTGGTGGCGCATGCCTATAATCCCAGCACTCGGGAGGCTGAGGCAGGAGGATTATTGTGAGTTCGAGACCAGCCCGAGCTACAAAGTGAGCTTAAGGCCAGCCTGAGCTGCATAGTGAGACCCTGTCTCAAAAAGACAAAAAAAAAAAAAAAAAAAAAAAAAAAAAAAAAAAAAAAAAAAAAAAAAAAACCTGGAGATGGCTCAGTAGAATAAGCGCTTGCCTGGCAAGTGCAAGGATCTGAGTTCAATCCCTGGTTCCACCAATAAATAAATAAATAAATAAACCCTGGACTGGGGGTTGCAGCTCACACCAGACCAAGGGGCAAGGGCAGGGGGTTGTCCTTGTTCTGCAGGGTCTAATAGGAAGTGATGCAAAAGCTTAAGGGAGGGCCAGTGAGATAGCTCAGTAGACTAAGTGCCTGCTTAGGCAAGCACAGGGACCGGGGTTCATTCCCTGGCACTACATGCCGCGCTGGCCTCAGCCCTGGGTGGGCTGAGCCTGCTGCAGAGACCTGGAGTGCTGGCACATGCCTGTAATCCCAGCACTGGGGAGGCTGAAAATAGGAGGATCACTGAGTCCAGCTGTGTAGTGAGACCCTGTACCAAATACAAGAGAGAAAGAAAGAGAGAGAGAGAGAGAGAAAGAAAGAAAGAAAGAAAGAAAGATAGATAGATAGATAGATAGATAGATAGATAGATAGATAGATAGATGCTCAGAGGAAAACCAGCCAGCATGCAGGGCCTGGATGAGGGGGCAGTTCTGGTGTCAGGGCTCTGAGGTCCCCTGTGTGGTCACGGGGTGATCACTAAAGGCACAAGAAGTGGCACTTGGTGGCCCTAAGGACCTGCCCTGGGGAGGGGCTGGATTGTGTTGGTTTAAATCCCAGTGGGCAGATTTGAGCAGATTTGGGGACCGTGACAGGTGGCTCCTATTGTGGTTGCAGTTGCTTTGGTGGAGGAAATACAACAGACAGCTGCAGAGATGCAGCTTGGAGCATCTTGGAAAGTAGCAAGCAGATTAAATTAAATTAAATTTAATTAATTAAATCCTTCCAAGAGGGGCTGAACAGATGTTGTGATTACGGCCCACAGTCTCCCCATCACCCAGGGTCTGCACTACTTCCTGTCACCTCTCTGTCTCAGCTATCGACATCCCCGCTCTAGCTGTATCAGTCAGGATGCGTGTGGTGTTGCTGCCGTAACAAGCAGCCCCCACGTCTCAGGAGCAAGTGCCATCCACAGTGGAGTTCTCACTCCCATGGCAAATTCTTTGTGTTCCTGTAGATTAAGCTCACCCCTGTGTGGTCTCACTCCAGGAATGCTGTGTTTCGGGGGCATAGAAATTTCTCCCAGTAGCAGTAAATGCTTTGGGCTTCGAGAAATCAAAGTCATTTCCTATTGGCCAGAGTCAGCCATCCTGCCCTACCCGATCTGACCAATCACAGAAGCCAGAGGGTACTGCTCTAATGTAACAGTCAGCTACAGTTGCACGACGAGCATCCCTTGAATCTCTTCAGCACTGCATCCACGATGTTTGCTAACCATCCACACATTTCCAAGGGCAGCTGGGCTCAGTTTTACCTGAGACTCAGGTCCACTCGTCTTCTGCGGATTGGCAGTGGCTGCTGGCTCGTTTGCCCCTTGCATTGAGTCACAGGCACACGGAGACAGGTAGGAGGCCCGCAATGGCCTTCTACGGCCTGTGCCTGGAATGGGCAGGCTCACAATGCATTACCCAAAACAGGCCACTTTCCTGGGCTGACATCCTTGAAGGAGGGAGGTACATTCCCCCTATGGTTTTTTGGAGGTGTCTCTCTCTCTGTTTTTTTTTTTTTTTTTTTTGGTGGAACTCGGGGTTGAACTAAGGCCCTTGTGCTTGCCAGTCAAGCGCTTATTCTACTGAGCCATCTCCCTGGCCCCATGGAGGTGATGAATGAGATTGTAGTCACTAAGGAGAAGCCGCCCACATAATGCCCAGGTTAGAATGACAAAGTCCGAGGTGTAGGGGCTCAGGCAAGGCTGGATCCAGAAGCTGGGGGTGAGGGTCCACAGAAAGGCCACAACAAGACGGCCTCAGGTTTTGAGTCCCTGAGGGGCAGCTTGGATTTCAATCTTCCTCTTCAGGCATCAAATTGCTCCTATAGCAAGCGAGGAAAAAACTGCAACTTGCATCGCTTGATTGACACATAAAATGAACAAATTATAGCCTTGTTTCCCCAGCGCTCTGCTCAAACTCTCGGTCTCAGGGATCCGTGCACGCTCTGCTAAGCAGGCTCTTTTTATTTATTTATTTTTTAAATAGGACCCCTCCCCATCCACACTGGCCCGCAACGCACCTTCCCGCCTCTCCTGCCCCCCCGAGGGGAGTCGGATTCCGGAACCCGAGCCTCTGCAGCTCCCGAGGGCCGCCTCTCCGCAGACCCGAGCACAGGAACGTGAGCCTCTCGCCCCTGGCGGAGGGCACAGCACAGGGGCAGCGGCGGCCCGGGGTTTGTTTAATTGATTTGCTCTTAATTGGCAGCTTTCCCAGGCCGGCCAGGAGTGCAGAGTGGAGCTCATTCCGGAGCTTGCCCGGGGCGGTGGTGGCCGCGCAGGCCTGGGCTGACCCCGACCTTCTGGGCTCCCGATCAGCCGCTCCCGGCCTTCCCGAGAGGCCGGGCCCCGAGTTCAGGTTTGCCCAGCAGCCCACCTGCTGCAGACCAGGCCGAGCCGCTCAGCCACGTGCCTCGGTTTCCACGATTCGATAAACCAAGCGAGACAAGAGCCTCCCACGCAGGGAGCTGAGGGGAGGAGCTCAGCTGACTGCTCAGTAGAGCGCCGGGAAGGCGACCTCTTGGGCTCGGTGGCCCAAGGTGGGTCTGGTCCATCACGACGGGTCCCGAAGCAGGTGGGCGTGGCTGTGTGCCAATGAAACTTTATTTATAAATACTGAATTGCGAGTTGCCTGACACTTTCATGTGTTCTCAGATATTGTTGATTTTTTTTTTCTCCCCAACTATTTAAAAGTGTAAGCTGGATATATGGTCCGTGCTTGTCATCTGAGCCTTCTGGGAGGCCGAAGCAGAAGGATCTTATTGTCAAGCCCAGCCTAGCAAACTGAGTAACATAGTGAGACACTGCCTCAAAATAAAAATTAAGAACTGGCAGGGGATTGTAGCTCAGCACAAAGGCCCTGGTCTGCATTCCCAGGACCATATACACAAAAAACAAATAAAACAGGTGTTGGGGTGTAGGTGGTTCCCACTGATCCCTGATTTACAGCACTTAGGGGTAGAATTTGCTTGGCTCATCCTATTTTCATCCAGGGCTCATAGTGGGGGCGGCTTCAGCAATAGGACCTCAAAT
The DNA here is from genome assembly GCA_004027165.1 of Ctenomys sociabilis. Lineage (NCBI taxonomy): Eukaryota > Metazoa > Chordata > Mammalia > Rodentia > Ctenomyidae > Ctenomys > Ctenomys sociabilis. The sequence goes on along the minus strand of PVKA01022876.1, from coordinate 9,708 downwards.
GTTCAGTGAACAACTGAGGCTTCTCCATCTGTAAAGCAGCTTCTGCTCCCCGAGCCTCAGTGTCTCCATCCATACAATGGGTACAATTTTCCTTTCCTCAAATGCAAAGTGATAACCTGTCCCTTCACTCCCCTGCATGGCCACACTGTCCTTTCTAGAGAGTAATTACTGCCCTGCTTCCTACATTTTCAGGGTCCCCTAACAGAAGCCACCAGCTCTGAGCTCTGAGCCCTCCTCCTTTTTTTTTTTTTTTTTTTTTTTGTATTTTAGGGAAGAGTCTACAGGGTGTTCAGTGTCTCACTACTAAATCAGACTCATAGTGATCTACCTGTTTACAGCCTCCCAAGAGCTGGGATTACAGGTGGGTATCACCATGCTTAGTTTCACTTGCCATCTCAGCAAACCCTGGGGGTGGGCGGGGCCCACAGGGCAGGCTGGGGATTGAACCACCAGCCCCTTTGCCTGCTGGCAGGCGCTGTAATCCCCCGAGCTATTTGGCCACCCTTCCCTCCATTCTTTTTATCTCTTTGCTATTTATTTCTTTTCCAAGAGCCACTGGAAGCACTCCCTGCTTTGCCTCTAGACCCTAAGGAGGCTGCCATCGCTCCTGCCTCCACATGTACTCTCCTCCCCTTGAGTGTGGGCAGAAACTATAACTTGCTGGCCACCAACAGAGTATGGCGGAAGGAACAGTAGGTCACTTCTGTGGTTGCAATTTTTTATTCATTCTTTTTTTGGGAGGGGGAGGCACTGGGAATTGAACTGAGAACTTTGTGCTTGTTAGGCAGGTGCTTTTGCCACTGAGGTACATCCCTAGCCCTGCAAATTTCTATAGGAATCCATCTTGCTAACAGAATTGCCACTTTTTTCTCTCTTTTTGTTGAGTGTGTACAATGTGAGGGAGGCCAGGAACAGATTCTAGAAGCAGAATCCAGCTGGTGGTCAGTCTCAGAATTACAGCCACAAAAACAAACAAACAAAAAACAGTATCCTGCTAATATCTGAGGGAGTTTACAAGCAGCCTCTTTCTCAGTTGGACTCTGCATAGCTGACAGCCCCAGCTGACACCAAAACTGCTCCTCTGAGAAAAACCTCAGAGCCAGAGACCCAACCAAGCCACGCCCAGATTTCCAACACACATGGACCCTATGTGACAATGATGACATTTGGAGCTGTTGAGCTTGTGGGACCTTTGTTACCCAGCAATAGCTAGCTGATGCACGCCCAAGGACACATGTCCTACTGGGCTTGTTTACAGCCCAGGTAATGGGCAAAGAGCTCCAGACTTGCCAGCTGGCCTGCTGAACGGGCCTGGGGTGGATAGCCGCAGAGATGGTGGCCCGTGTCCCAGACTCGACCCGTGGGGCCCACACCAGCTTCCTGTGGACTCATGAGAATCAAGCCTGGGCATGGGCCCCCAGGACGTCCTTCAGGCTGGGTCCATTCTGGACAACAGGTCTGCATGGGGTGCTCAGGACAGTGGGAAGATCACAACATGCCACTTGCCAGCTCGGGTAGGACATTAAATTACCCTGAAGATAAGATCCACCCTCTTCTTCTCACATGCAATCCGTCTACCCAAAAAGGAGAAACAAGTCAAGTTTCTGTCGACCAATAAATAGATGAACATGGCACGGTGCAGCTGCACACAGAATATTATGCAGCCACGAAAAGCCATGAAATCCTGACACTGCTACAAGGTTGACAGACACTGAGGACACTGTGCCCAGGAACCGAGCCAGACACAGAGGGACACACCCTGCAGGGTCCACTCCCAGGAGGCCCGCGTGGTCAGATCCACAGAGACAGAAGGAGGACTGGAGGGGCCGGGAAGACGGCTTAGTGGAATAAGCCCTTCCCTGGCAAGGGTCTGAGTTCAATCCCTGGTTCCTCCAAAAAAAAAAGAAGGAGGAGGAGAACTAGAAAGAGGAGGAGGACTGGGTGCTGCGTGGGGGAGGGGCAGGTGTGCTGCGTGGAGGAGGGGCAGGGGGTCAGCGTTTTCTGGGAACAGAGGCTCAGATTGGTTTTTTTGTTTTGCTTTGTTTTTGTTTTTGTTTTTTGTTTTTTGTCTTTTTGAGGCAGGGTCTCACTATGCAGCTCAGGCTGGCCTTAAGTTCACTTTATAGCTCAGGCTGGTCTTGAACTCACAACAATCCTCCTGCCTCAGCCTCTCGAGTGCTGGGATTACAGGCCTGCGCCATTACGCCCGGCTCAGAGGCTCAGATCGGGAGAGAGATCTAGAGGTGAACCGTGGGGATGGCACTCAGCTGTGGGATGTGCTCGATGCCACTGAGCTGGTTCAACCAGGGCTGGGGGTGAGGCCCGGTGGTGAGCACTTGCCCAGCGTGCATATGGTGGGGTCCTACGTCTAGTGGGGCACACACAGGTCAAGAAGGTAAATTCCTACGCTTGTTATTATCTGAGATCGATCTGTCCGCGTCCCACAGGCTGACCTCGAACTTTCAGTCCTCCTGCCGCAGCCTCCTGAGTAGCTTGGATGACAGGTATGCACCACCGTGTCCGGCTGAGGTGATGGACTGCATGTCCCTTGGGTGCCATTAAAAAAGTAAATTTAAAAATTCACATGGAATTCGACAGCGGCCCACCCTCCCTGGACACGGCGAAAGCGCTGGGATGCCGGGCTGTGGGTCCCCGGGGCTCCCGCGTGGAAGGCGGCAGAGCGAGGCCGCGGCGATTGCTTCCCGGGGCGCGGAGGCTCTGTGCACAGCTCGGGGCGCCGCAGCGAGAGCTCCGGGCTCAACTTTTCCATAGCTGTTCTCCAGATAGCCGCCAGAGGGCGCCGTGGGCACGGAGTCAGGCCCTGGCTGCGCGCTCGGCTCTCCAGGGATCCCGCCCGGGGCGGGGGGCAGAGCCGAGGCCCCCCTGCAGCCCAGGGCCCTGCGGGTCGCGCGTCCCCTCCGCACCTCCCTGCTCTTGCTCGCGCCCTTCTCTCTCCCTCTGCTCCTCACGCCCCGTCCCGCCCCAGGGCCTTTGCGCGGCCGGTCAGTCGCCCCACCCCCCCACGGCTGCACTCGCTTTGGGTTTGGGGCTCCCGCGTGCCCTTGGTGAGGCTCACTGTCCTCCTAACTTGAGACGGGAAGCCTGTCCTTCGCTCAGAGTTCAGGGGCCTCTCTTGTCCCACCCTCTAGATAGAGGCTGAGCTGGGGACTCCCCAAAGCAGTGCGCAGCGTCTGGGGCGCCCACCCAGCCTCCCCACCCGCGACCTTGTCCTCAGCCTGGCCTGTCCCCGGCTGGCTCTGCCCCTCCCACCGGGAGCTCAGAAAGCGCGCAGCACACGGATGCCAGACGGGAAAATTAATCGGGCCGCGCCAGGGCCGGCCCCCGCCCCCGCTGTCAATAAGGGCCATAAAGCGGGATTTATGCGGCTGCCGGCTGCGGGGAGGCCGGGAGGGGTGCGGCGCGCTGCGGCATCCGGCGCTGGGGCCCTGAAGCCTCTCTAGGCCCCCTCGCAGGGAGGAAGGAGCACACCTTGGTCTCCCCTCTCAGTCTGGACTCAGGTAGCTAGTTATGCTCTGCTTTATAAGCACCTACTGTGTGCTGGGCCCTGTCCCGTGTATTGGTAACACCAGTATTTTAAATCGGGAGGCGGGAGTTAGGTCTGTCTACAGCTTTTTTACCGAGAGAAACTGCAGCACAGAGAAGGTAAGCAATCCACCTAAGATTGCACAGTGAAAAAGTGGCAGAGCTGGTATTTGAACCTGGAACACGAGGGCCATATCTCAGAAACATTCTTTTCCACCTACTTTCCCCCCTTTTTTTTCTAGTTTTGGGGATGGAACCCAGGGTCTTCGTGCTAAACTACATTCCCAGCCTTTTTTATTTTGAGACAGCATTTTTTTTTTTTTTTTTTTTTTTTTTTTTTTTTTTTTTTTTTTTTTTTTTTTTTTTTTTTTTTTTTTTTTTTTTTGTCTTTTTGAGACAGGGTCTCACTATGCAGTTCAGGCTGGCCTTAAGCTCACTTTGTAGCTCAGGCTGGTCTCGAACTCACAACAATCCTCCTGCCTCAGCCTTGCAAGTGCTGGGATTACAGGCCTGTGCCACCATGCCCGGCTTGAGGCAGCATCTTGCTAAGTTGTCCAGGCTGGCTTTGAACTTGAAACTCTCCTGCCTCAGCCTCCTAGAGTGCTGGGACCATTATTCATCTGGCATCATTCCTGCTATCCCTCTGGACTCAAAGACAGGAAATAACAGCGCTGAGCACACAAAGGCATGAGGGCTGGAGTCATTTCACTCTCCCTGATGGCAGATGTCTAGTTCATTTTTCAGGTTCCAGATTAGAGCATAAATGCAGAGAATGGCCTCCCCATCCCTGCTCTGCTTGAGGAAGTTGGAGGCCCCGGGTGCATGGAGCCCGGCTGAAGCCCATATGTCTGCCAATCCCTCTGGTGTCTGTTGCTCTTCCCCCTCTCTGCCCTGAGGGGAGACAGGGGCTCCTGCAGGGTCCCCGGGGTAAGCAGCTTCTGGATGTGCACTTTAACCTTGCTGTGTGACTTGGGAGAAGTGTCTTCCCTTCTCTGAGCTCTGCTTCCACATCTGAAAAAAGGTAGCTTTGTGCTGCCTCAGCCCTCTGATCCCTTCATTTCACTGTCCTTGTCTCACTGCAGAGAGACAATGAGAGGTTAGTGGCCGCCACCTCCTTCTCCCTGGACCCAATTCTGCAGCCTCCTTCTCCTGCAGGCACCCCAGGGACAGCTTTGATGGACATGTTTTTTGCAGGAAAAAAAAAAAAAAAAAAAAGCTGGAGGAATTGTATTTTGCCAGAAGTGTCAGCCAGAGAGAAAATATTTCCACCATCTCTGGCGAGTGTTGATGGCTGGAAGCTGGGACACTGGGGAGTGGGGGAAGAGGGCTCCAAGCACCCCCAGGGCCAGCGCCTAGCCCCTGGCTCACTCTTCTGTGCTCTGCGGTCCCCAACCTCCCTCCTCTCTGGGACACCCTGGCCCACAGCTACTCTTTGAAATGGCCTCTAGCTTCCTCTTGTGTGTGCTGACTAAAAGATGCCAGAGCTGAGGCCTGAGAAAGGAGGAGTTTGCTGAGGCAGGAGAAAGCCCAGGTGGAGGGCAGGACTGTGCAAAGGCCCTGGGGCTCACAGGGCAGCAGCTGGAGCAGAGGGAGGAGCGGGCAGGAGGCACTAGGAGTGCAGGACCCAGCGGGAGGACCTGGGCTTTCCCCCAAGTAACCAGGCAGCCGCTGATGGCTTTGAGTGGGAAAGAGACTGTCATCTCCCCTGCCTGGGGTAGGCAGCAGCATGGAGGCAGAGGTTTACGAAGAGCCAGGAAGTCCGAAGTCCCGAGGCCCATCGCCAGGACGGGACCTCTGCTGTCCCTGGAAGAGCCAAAGGTAAAACCAGAGCCTGGCAAGGTGCCCCGCCTGTGACCCCAAATTGCTGAGCTTCTAGACAGAGTGTGTGTGTATTGGGGGGGGGTCTGTTTAATTATTACAGCACAGAGGCCATTCGATTCCATGATTGGCGCGGGACATCTTTGGGGGCGGCTGTGCACCCCATGTAGCCTTCTGTGCCTCTCTCCTGCTCTGCAACCCGCCATGGCTTCCCCAGTGCCTCACATAAATATGCAAAGTGCTCCCTGCGGCCCAGGAGAGGGCCAGAAGCTCCATCCTCCGGCCCCGGGGCCCTTGCACTAGCTGTGCACCCTGCTGGGAGCTCTGTCCCACCTGAGACCTCAGGGTGCCCCTTGCTCACTTGCAGCCCAGAGTTCCGGGTCTTGGAGAAGCCTCAGCCCACCGGACCACCCCTGCCCCGCCCCCACCTTCAGGATCGCTGCCCCAGCCTGCCCTCCCCATAGCGACCACGAGGGGGCGCCGCGAGCCCCGAGCCAGGCCCTCCCTCTGCCCACAGCCCTCCCTGCTCGCACCTCCACGGGCCAAAGCCCAGGTCCGCAGCGTGCAAGGCCATGCTCTGCCCGCCCCCTCCCCACCTCCCCTGCTCCCGCTGCGTCTCTGTTCCCTCAGCTCCAGCTTCTGCTGTTCCCGCACTGCACTGGGCTGACCTGACCTAGGGCCCGGGAAGCATCTTGGAGTCGGGGTCCCTTTGTCCTCTGGGGTCACAGCGTCTCCAGCTGTCCCCTGAAGCTACAGGACAACGTGGCCAGCTGGCCAGCTGGGCACCGACTCTCACTCCCCTGACTATCCGTCACTGCCGGCTTGGGAGGTGACAGTCCCACGGCGCCCACAGCCCAGACGCTGTCACAGCTGCTAAACTGCAGGCAGGTGGCTCCGCGGCGGCAGGAAGGGCAGGGACGTGACCGGGGTGTCTGAGCCCCTGAGACCTGCGCGTTCTCCCTGCTGCATCTCTGGACCTCAGTTTCCCCATCGGCTTCGTAATCACAGAACCGTCTTTGGGTTCCTTTGGCTCCATCCTGCCGGGGTCCCCAGTGAACTTTCGCACAGCACCAAGCCTCCGAATGTAAAATACAATGATGAGAGAATAAGCAATAAGAATTTTGAGGGCAGGCGAAATAGCTTAGAGGACTAAGCGCCTGCTTAGGTGACCGCGGGGACTGGGGTTTGATCCTCGGCACCACATGCTGCGCAGCCCCCCACCTCCCACGCACTGAGCCCGTGACAGGGGTGTGAGTCGGCACGCCCCTGTGATCCCATTGCTGAGGAGGCTGAGACAAGAGGATCACTACAAGTCAGAGCTGTGTAATGAGACCCTGTACCCAACACATAAAAATATATAGAAAAGAAATAGGACTTCTGGCTGGGGGTGGTAGGCAGGCCTGTCATCCCAGCCCTTTGGGTGGCTGAGGTAGGAGGGTCTCAAGTTCAAGTCCAGCCTGGGAGATTTCAGCAACTTGGCAAGACCCTGCCTCAAAATAAAAACAAATAGAAAAGGGCCTGGGGACGGAGCTCACTTCGATGAGCCTGGGTTCAGTTTCCTTCGGAAGGCTTTTAGCTCTATGTTAGCCCACACTGTGCCCCATGTCTCAGCTGACACTGTTGTCCTCACTTGGTGGTAGGGAAACCGAGGCCTAGAGAGGTCAAGCTACTCACCTGACGTCACACAGCTAGGAAGTATCAAGGGGCAGAATCAGATTGAGGCCTCTCAGATCCAGCCCATATCTGAGTTTAAAACCTAAGTCTTCCTCCCAGGAACACGATAGCTCTGTAAGGACACAGGGTCCCTGGGTCTCTTTAGGAGCACAGTCTGTCCCGAGCCCCCTTCCACATCAGAGAATTGGACAATCAAAGCTTCCTCGAACCAGGGCCAGGGCCCATCATGAAGAGAAGGGATGGAGGTGGGGGTAGGAGGTCAGGGCTCCCTGTTCCACACCCTGTGGCCCGCTCTTTCTTTCTTTCTTTCTTTCTTTCTTTCTTTCTTTCTTTCTTTCTTTCTTTCTTTCTTTCTTTCTTTTTGTCTTTTTGAGACAGGGTCTCACTATGCAGTTCAGGCTGTCCTTAAGCTCACTTTGCAGCTCAGGCTGGTCTCGAACTCACAACAATCCTCCTGCCTCAGCCTCCCAAGGGCTGGGATTACAGGCATGTGCCACCCCGCCCAGCTCCCTTTATTTCATTTCATTTCATGAGAGAAGGTCCCACCACATCACCCAAGCTGGCCTGGAATTTATGGTGATCATCCTGCCTCAGCCTCCTCTTAGTGTTGGGATGACTGGCAAATGCCACGGAGCCGAGCTTCCTGTGATTTCCTTTAAAGAAAAACAAGAAACCCAAATGGGAACGAGCAGCCTGCAGCCTGCGTGCATGCGTGCAGGCGCACACTCGCTCCTATGAAATATTTACGTGGCGCCCCGCGCGTTTATGGCTGTAATTAATCTTGGGCCTCGTTGGCAGAGAGCAGAGCTTTAAGAAATTGCTTTCTGTGGCCCGGGTGAGGCCAAGGCTGACAAGGCTTGGACTCCTTTCCTGGGAGACTGGGGTGCAGGGGAGGGGACCCGCCAGCGTGTCCCTGACATCGCTCGAGCCTGCCCCTGGTCAATGTGGTTTGCTCTGTACCTGGGTGCTGGGCTAAGTCACTTGGCACGGAGGGTGCTGGTTTACAGCTTGCCTCAGGTGCAGCTGGTCTGTATGTAATGCATGGCAAATATCGAAGGCACAGACTTACTGGGGACCACAAGTACTTGGCTTCCTAGCACTGTGGGAGGCTGAGGGAGGAGGTGGCAAGGCTGAGCCCAGCTAGAGCAACCCAGTAAGACCCTGTCTCTCTTTTTTTTTTTTTTTTTTTTTTGGTCTTTTTGAGACAGGGTCTTGCTATGCAGCTCAGGCTGGCCTTAAGCTCACTTTGTAGCTCAGGCTGGTCTCGAACTCACAACAATCCTCCTGCCTCAGCCTCCCGAGTGCTGGGATTATAGGCATGCGCCACCACGCCCGGCTTAAGACCCTGTCTCAAAATAAGAAATAAGGGGCTGAAGAGATGGCTCAGCGGAATAAGTGCTTTCCTGGAAAGCGCAAGGGCCTGAGTTCAATCCCTGGTTCTACCAAAAAATAAAAAATGAACAAGAAGAAGAAGAAGAAGAAGAGATTTTAAAAAATGGGCATGGTGGTATATACCTGTAATGCCAGCACTCGGGAGGCTGAGGCAGAAGGATCACGGAATTTGAGATCAGCCTGGGCTACAAAGTGAACTCAAGGCCAGCCTGAATTGCATAGGGAGACCCTGTCTCAAAAAGTAAACAGAGTTTAAAAAGAAAAAAGCAAAAAAGACTGAGGGTGTAGCTTAGCCATTGAGCACCCCTGGCTTTCATCCCCAGTGCTAAAAAATAAAATGAATACAAGTGGGGATGAATTTGGGCACATATAAGCCAATGTATACACTTTAAATGTTTCAGTTTATAGTTCGTACACTTTATTTTATTTATTTATTTTTTTAAAACTCCAAGTTTTTTTTTTTAATCATAAGTAGTTTTATTTATTTATTTATTTTGGCGGAACCAGGGATTGAACTCAGGCCCTTGCGCTTGCCAGGCAAGCGCTTATTCTACTGAGCCATCTCCCTGGCCCAGTTCGTACGCTTTAAATACTGCTGGTGGCATACAACTGTAGTCCCAGCACTGGGCAGGCTGAGGCAGGAGGATCTCTATAAATTTAAGGCCAGCCTGGGATACACAGTGAGTTCAAGGTCAGCCTGAACTGCACACTACATAGCAAGATTCTCTCTCTCTCTCTCTCTCTCTCTCATTCTCTCCTCTCTCTCTTCTTGTGGAGATTTCTATGTAGCTATGAGCTGTTTAATGATGTTTGAGTCAAGGACGGCCGCCTAGGGCACCAGGGTCCTAGGGTCTCCTTCCGGGAGCTTTGGCCGCTTCCTACCTGGAGCCTGCTCTGTGACATCTGCAGGGGGACACTGCCAGGACACATTTCAGAGAAGGTAGCCCCATTGCTAAACAAAGTATGCACGGGTGCATACACGTGCACGTACAAACCTGTTCACATGTGTTTGTGCATTTGGGTGGACTTGCTGGACTCGCCCTGCGTGTGATATCAATGTGGGGCAGAGCTGGGGGCGGGGCCGAGGTCAGGCCAGCGCCTGGGCCCCCAAAGGCCCGGAATGCCTGGCCGCTGGTTTCCCCAATCTCAACTCTTCCAGTAACCACTAATCTGCTTTTGCGCACTGTAAGTTTACATTTTCCTACCCTTCCCTCCTCCCTCCCTTCCCTCCTCCCTTCCCTCCTCCCTTCCCTCCTCCCTTCCTTTCGGTTTCCTGCCCCA
>PVKA01022875.1:0-36451 GCA_004027165.1 Ctenomys sociabilis | reverse complement strand
ATGCTATGACAATGCACAGTCTGATCTTTTTACCGGTAAGACTTGGATGACGAACCAAACGTTTCTTGAGAGCTTGTGTGCCAGGCATAAAGTCCTTCACAGCTTCTATCATTTTATTTCATTTGTCTTCAGTAGGCTTGCTTGGTTGGAGTAGTTATGTCAAGTGGATGAAAAAACAGGAGCAAGTGCTGCCTTTTCTACCTTCACACACCAGTGTTTTTAAATAATAATCAGTATTTTATGTTGAACATGAGCCTGCTTTGAGGAAGAGCTTGAGCAGGTAGTGCTTCAGGGCTGCATTTCACCATGATAGGGTGGTCAGTCAGATTGTCTCTTATTTCTTTGTTTGGCATTTAGGAAAGCTCTGATGCTTTTGCTTGAACTACAAATGCCAGGGAGACAGAGATTGCGTGTATGTGTCATAGATGTTGACCTTGCAGTTTACAAACTCTAATAAGGCCCTATAGGAATAGCATAAACACTGTGGACTACTGCTGCGAGAGGCAATATTAAGAGCGCTAGTAAATACAGCCAGATAGGATGAGGTATTCTGTCTCCAGATACCTTCCTTCTTTGGGTTCCAGATCGTGACTGCATGGATTCCCTTTAAAATGGGCTGGAAACTTACTTTTCTTCTGGGAGGCTGAAGATTGTGCTAAATATGGTCTTTAAGGTCATGATCATTACTAAGATGAAGCTGTTGGGCACTTGATTGGTTCCATATATAATTCCATGTCTGAAGAAGTGAAAATCCAGAGAACTAAGCCTCTACCCTAGCTCTCACTAACAGTTTGATCCAAATCAACTCCTTACTTGAAGTTGTCAGAGGTGATGGTAGCATTGTTTGTTTGCTGAGGTTTGTTGATTTACTTGGACAACTATAACTAGAGTTTACAGTTTCCAAGTCATTATTGCTTTCTTTTAAATCAGCCTAAATTTTCTCAAATACCTTAAATTTATCATATAGTAGTGAAATGCACAAATTGCATAAAAATGAGAGAGAACTTGCAGATTCAATGTGCATAATTGCAGAGTAGTCATACCCATCCATCTGAAGTAAAGTATGTTAGAAACAAAAGATGGAAGAGGAAAATTGGGAAGAAAGGATATTTTGATGACTTTTTCTAGAGAGACTATAAGCAGTCTTTTCTTTTTATATGAGACAGGTGGTGCATTTCATCTGGGCCAGATTGTTTGAAAATCTAGAGGCCAAGTCTTTGTTGGTCCAGAGCTGGTGGACTCTCAGCTACAGAGTGTGAGCTGACAGCGATGCTAGGGCTGCATCACTTTATTCAGAGCTTGACCCAGGGAAGAGCTAAAACCATGCTCTGCTCTATCCACCATACAGTCACTGAGCTTTTATAATTGCACTTCTATAAGCAAAAGACCATCATCATTTCTCCTTGTGTTCTTCAGATCTCTGAAAAGCAAACTGATTTCCAGAGTTCTGATAGATGGTTCTTTAAGTTAATGAAAAAATGAGGAGTGTTTCTCCTCCCTCCACCTATTGGATCTAGAAGGCACCTCAGCACCACGTAACATTTGCACCGGAAAACTATCTTTATGTTAACTCTAAAGTGTTGGCATTTTTCTTCCACTGTACTTTGTTATAAAAGTGGGAATTCTGTAATTTTTAAAATCCAACCAGATAAACAATGTGCTAAGGTAAGTGTGATTTGATGCATACTCTCCAGACGACAGATCTGTGGGGATCAGAATATCATTTTGGCATGCTAGTCATGTCACAGCTGAAGACCTTGAAGGTCTTTGGCTGTAGCTAGAGAGCTACTGGCTCACTGAAATAAACCCAAGGTGTTTTATGCCTGTGAAAAATTATTGTATATGCTGAACACTGTTGAAACAACAACTTTGCTTCTGCTTAGCAGAATTGTGTGGCAAAAAAAAGGTAGGTTGAAAATGGGGCTATTTTTAACTGACAAATGTACTGACTTCTTTTGGGATGATGCTGATACAACTCTGACACTCATAGTGATGAGTGGTGTGGAGTAGTCGCTTTAGCTTCAAGACTATCAGGTAGTGAAAGGGAATCTCCCACACACAAATCCCAGGACAACAGCCAGCTCCTAGAAGCCCTCCCTTCCCAGAGTAAGATGAAGAGGGTGAAATAAATAGCCTGAGGAAAAATTGCTGCCTAAACAGTGAAGGATGGAGGGCCCTCCACCTCCAAGAAAGACAGCCTAGAGATTCAATCACAGGGGTTGGAAATCATATGGCATGGAGAATTCTAGTTAATATTAATTTATATTAATTTCTCTTAAACACCTTTCTCCTTCACATAGACATCAGTTTGAACAAAATAGCTAGGAGAATGCTTCTCAGCAAGTGAGAATGGTAAATTCTCTAATCAAAAAGGGAACATTGGAGAGGCTTAATTAAATGGTTTCTTACAACAAATGCCTTTTTCTCTTCTCACTGAACTTTCTTAAGGAATTGTCTTAGAGACTGCTTGTGTTGTAGATCCTCTAGGGTTATGTGTTTGGGGGGAAAAGTACCAATAGATCTGTGCTTTCATATGTTTGTTCAGTAATATGTCTTAAAATTGGGAATTGTGCTTGTAAAGTAGGGAGACTTATAAAAGATGGGATGAGTAAAGTAAAAGAGACCAACAGAAGCTTTATTTTGTGTGATCAGGCAGAAGTCTCCCTCTGCACAATAGGTGTTAGAAGAATCATTTCCACATCTGTATTTGGACTTTGGCCCATCCTTAAATCAGAGTTATAAATCCTCTGGGGCTGGATTAATCTAACTTTATGGATGGTTGTAAAGTGGAAGGCTGTCCTTTGGCTTTGCTAAAGGAAAACCAAGAGACCTTTGTAGAATGGAAATGTGGGAAGGGATATTCAGGGGGTAGGAGACCCCCAGGGGTGTCCTGGGTTTGCTCTTGTTATCTAGGGAGCAGACTGGAGATATCTCAGTGAAGCAGGGGTAATAAAAAGAGGTGTCAGATACCTCTGGATTTGGACCCTGGCTTTATAATAACTAGCTTTGTGACTTTAGACTTGTTACTTACCCTCTCTGACCCCAGGTTTATTTATTTTTTCTTGCCTGGCAATAAATATTTTAATTTTTTATTTCATTTTTATGACAAATAATTTTCAAGTTTATTTCCTTTTTTTGTTTGCTTAAATACAAAGTGAAACCACAAACGGGTACAGCCAAGACAGCATCTCTCACTTGGTGGCCTCCAGCGGATCGTCCTCACTGACCAGGCTGAGGGGTAGGGAAGACTTTCTAGGGAGCACCACGTCACTGGGGGCCAGGGTGGCAGGGAGTGATAACTGGTCCCCCAGGGAGGGAGACGGCCACCTGCTCCTTGCCACTGTGGGCACTGTGCCTTGTCCTCGCTGCCTGCATGGCCAGGGCAGGTGACCCCAGCTTTCATTTCTAAGAATGGAGGTAAGACATACATTATGAAATTGTTTTGGGAATTAGAATTGATTACATAAAGTACATTGTGTTTAGTATTTAATAATTGGTAGCTTTTTAATATATTATTGTTTGATTCCAGTGTTGAGAAGGTCCCTGAGATTGCAATCAGATGGCTCACGGAGATTACAGTGCGCTGCCCCGTTCTGCACAGCGTGTGCTGCTCAACGCCTGGAAGAGGAATTTATGGCTGAACATTTTTAATAGCACAAGCCTGACACCTGACAGATTAAACTTCTCTTGGCAGGTCTCATTGGTCATGTTGGTTTGCACCTTCATCTTCTTCATTTTTCCCATGAGAAGATCTAATCTCTGGAATAAAACTTAGATTATTAGCAAAAGCACAAGCTTCTAGTTTGACACAATTCTGATCATTGGAAATGCAGATTTCCTTCATGCTTTATGAAAGATGGACGAGATCCTTTCCACAATTCACTTGGATTAGATAGAAAGGAACCTGCTCGTTTAAAAATCATCTCTTGATGAGGACCCCAATGCCAAGAGGCCAGTGTCTATCTGTTAGAGAATGTCAGGCATGATACATGTGTGTGGTTGTAACAGTCTTGCCATTTCCTATCCCCCAAAATAACCTCACAAAGCATGTTAACAAGACTACTTGACGTCGGTACTATGCTGTTGGGGATGCTTACATGCGCTGGCCTCGTGCTCCATACTTGAGTTCCTAGAAGACACAGGGGCTCCCTCCTTCACCAGCTCTTCCTCAGGGTAGCAGCACTGGCCTCTGGCCAGGTGGACTTCCCTTGGACTCCTTACAAGATCTTGTCCGTATTTTGTTTTTATTAGTTCTTACAACTCTCATTTCTCTCCCTGTTAATGTTTCATTGGTTTAAGCTTTCAGTAGTCTTTCTGCTTTCTCAGCAACTTAAAACAAATAAACAAATAAAACCAAGTAAGTGTTGGGATGTCTTTCCCCAAATTCACAGCACTAATTGTATAATCACCACCGAAAACACAGCACATTGAGTCCCGTTTGTTTTTCCACACAGGCCAGGCTGGGCCTTTGTGCTGGGGAATGTCATTCTGCCCATTTGCTGGATGGAGAACACACTTCTATGATAATGCAGAAGGTGCCACTGTGCCAGACAGGCTTCAGCTGCCTGGACCTGTGGCTGCCTCCCAGCAAGCCAACCATACAGTTCTGGTGAAGAAGCCTACTGAGAAAGTTAATGGTTATAAAAAGCACTTATTTACATCTGTTTTAGTGTAGCCATGAAGAGTGCAATTAATTAAGAAGTTCCTGGTGTGGTAAGAATAATCATACAGCAGGAATGCAAACACGTGATTTCCAAAGAGAATTTTATTCCATATGGAATTTTTTCCCTAACGAAGAATTAATTGCAACTTTAAAGTAGATTTGATTGTGTCTATGAAAAACATTTTAACTACTGAGGAATTCTAAATGACTTCAATTTAGAATTTTCTTCTTTACATTGTTAGAGTTAAGAGAGAAGTGCTTTGATCAAGCTCTGAGTTATAGAATTTATTAGAGTAAAGGGAAGAGGATAACCTTCAGATGTTTTCTGTGGTGAAATGTTGAAGTTAAAAATTTTAAATGTTTGCAGACTAAAGACATGCTCGGCTATGAGGCCTAAAAGAATAAACAAAATGTGACATGTTTTATTTTGTTACTTAACCCTTGTTTAAAAACGCACAACAAAAATGTATATAAATCATATTTTTATGCTTTTCTGCAAACCCAGACATAGATTCTTGCTGATTATTCTGCAAGTAGTGGCATCCTGCCATAGGTTATGCAGTGGTTAGCATGTATGCAAATAACTTTAATTTTTGGTATGGCAGTCTCCTGAAGCTGAGAGCGTTTAAATATATCCAATATAAATTCCGTGAAGGGATGCTCCTCTCTCTCTCCACCACATGCTGCACATTCCAGTATTTTGCTGCAGTGCAAAGATGCATAATGCAAAGAGACAAAGAGGGAAACAAAATAACACACAGTAGAAAGCAAGACTGGTGGGGAAATGATGCTCTTTGCTGTCCTGACACAGGTAAGAATGTGACATGCAAGAGGAGGACAAGGAATAAAACCGACTTGGATGCAGGCAGACAACCTAATTCTAACAAATGCAGTTACAACAGTCGCTGAGGAAAAAATTTCAATCAGTGACAAAGAGCTCTTATCACACGCAGCTCTCATATGATTGGCACAGCCTTTCCATTATATGCTAATGAATTACAGATGATGAGAACTGCTGCCGCCTTCTAGCCTTCATCAGTCAGTTACTTAAATGCCAGGCTGTCTGAGATATTAAAGGAAGTTGTTGCTATTTTGGAGATGAAAGTAAACAAACTGGAAATCTTGAATTAATTGAGAAAAGGATACACGCAGGTAAGTAGGATTTGGCAGGTTATTACCTCCCTGAGCAGATGTTGGTGCAGGTCCCCTATTCCTGGTAGAATAAGTCTGTCCCTGCAAAGCTAACAGGAAAACAAATTCTCTTAAATGAAGCCTGTTTTTTCTGTTGACTAGCATTATGCAGTTATTGACTATTACTCTTGGGGAGAAAAACACCAATCTTATAAGGCAATAAGATCGCTCTCTGGTATGGACCACTTTTGACAATCCATGTGTAAAGGCAAATCACCATCTGCTAAAATATTAACAATAATGCTCAGAATATCAGCAGCATTGAGACTGGCACAGCTGAGTAGCACTGCTCAAGGTGTTGCGAAGCAAGTGAGAAGGAGAAGAAAACTCCCGCAAGACACCTAATATGTAGTACTCAAAATTTCACCTTGTCCCTCTCAAACATATCTCTGAAGCTACCGAAGTTTGTTTAAGCTTTTCTAATCAGTTTTATATCTAAATGTGTGTTTTCATCATCATCTTCACTTCTTCCGCTTAGCACTTTCTTAGATTTTTAAAGTAATTTTAAGTGGTTATGCTGCTTCACAAGTAAGGAAATGGAACAGTGCACTTAAAATAATTTTGTAAGACAAATTCTGTTCTAGTGTCTGCTGAGACATGGTCTGCTTGGACAGGTAGGTAACGGGCAATGACTATCAATTTGCAAAATTTTATGCGATAAAGCTTGATTTGTTACCACCACCTAACATTTAGTTAGATAGCTACTATAAGTTTCATGTATTTGGTACACAGTCTCACTATGCAGCTCAGACTCATAGTGATCCTCCTGTTCCAGCTTGCTCAGTGCTGAAATTACAGGCGTGCTCCACCACGCCCTGTGTTGGTGGCCCACTCCGCATGCCAGGGGTGGCCCAGTGCTGCATGTGCTGTCAGGGTCCCCACACTTCTAGGCAGGTGCTTAGAGTGCTGAGATCCATAGCAACTATAAAAACTAACAGATATGGAAAGGCCCAATTGGAACTTGTGTGCTCTGTTGATAAGACTGTAAAATTACAACAGTCACTATGGAAAACAGTGTGGTGTTCCTCAAAAAATTAAAAAGAGAATAATCATAGCAGGTAATAATCATAACGTAACATCATTACACTTTATCCAGCAATGTAATTTCTGGGGATTTACCTCAAAGAATTTCTGGTGGGGCCTTTCAGAGATATTCGCATTCCCATTTTAATAGCAGTATTACTACTAACAGCCAAAAGGGAGAAGCAATCTATGTCCACGGAGGAAAAAAAACAGATAAAGACAATCTGGCATAAATGTACAGCAGCACGTTACTCAGCCATGAAAAGGGAGTGAATTCCATCACATGCTACATGTGCACAGCTGAACTGTGGAGACATTAAGCTGAGCAAGGTGCTGCGATCGCACAAGGACAGTCACTGTGTGATTGTCCTTCCATGAGATGCATAGAAATGATGAGACTTATTTATTGTTCTCTGGGTTCAAAATTTTGGTTTTGGGAAATGAGAACTGACTCGCACATGGATGGTGATAATGGTTTGTCAGTACTATGAGGATAGTTAAAGCTGTCGAACTGTGCGCTTAAAATGCTAACATAGTAAGTTTTATGTTGCATGTAGTTTGCCACAATTAAAAATAAATCTTTAAAACTTATGAAATGGATTTATTTGAGCCACTGATTAGATTTGCTAATTATGGTGGCATTTGCTTTGTTTATCAGTGGGGTATTCCTGAATCGATATAGTAGTTTGTTGAAAATTACTAGATTCTTCCACAGCATACACAGAGAAATCATCAAATAGAATTGGCTGGTGTCATTTGAACAGAAGCGGTACTAATGTCCAAGTACTACCCACACGAGGACATATCTTCTCCAATACAGAATTCTTTTTCTTTTTTTTTTAATGCTCATAGTAGATTTTGCAGACATTTGAGAGTTGTGGCAAAGACCCGGAGTGTTTGAGAAGTCACTAGTGGTTTGGGTGACTTGAGAAAGATGAGGCGGATGAGGTAGAATAAAGCCAAGAAGCACACTGGGCACTGGGGCCTTTACTTAGAGGAGGATCATGACTCGACGTGTTTGAAACGCACACAGGTCATACCATGAGTGAAAGGCAACAGAACTGTGGAAACAGCAGTGTTGGGGATGACCCGAGGTGGCAGTTAGCGACAAGAATCACGGAACGGAGCCTAAAGCAGAGCTGCAGAGGAAAGCATACTTCTCTTTACATTCGCTCATATTGAGAAATCTCTAAACAGCAAAAGTAGGGCACGATATTAATTTATTTCTTGATGTAAGTAAATTAAACTTCAATTACTGAGTCCCATGTGGGTCAGACCACTGCAGCACACAAGGGTCTGTGCTGACAACCAGAGGGGGGTGTGGGCACCCGTGTGTGTATTCTCATGGGATATACAAAGCGCCTCAGGATTTATCTTAATAAGAAGAACTGGAGGACTGGAGATGGCCAACCACTTATTTAGAATAATGAATTTAATAATTGGTAGCTAAATATGTCATATACATTAGATGACATCTGGGAGAATACCTTATGAATTGCCCTATATTGTCACCTAGGAGATACTTTCTCTACTTTTGACTCTAGAAGTCAGTTTAAGGGACTACTGATAATACATGGTCAGTATCATTTATGGTACTGGGGTATGATCAGTTAACAAATAGTGTAAATGGTTTGAATCAGAAGAATCCAGAGTTCAGGGAAGAACAGAGTAGAGCCTTTGAAACTGTCTCATTGCTATTTGTTTCTCAATAAAATCAATTAAAAAAAATAAAGAATGGAGCCTGTCTTCTATCTCCATAAGAAAATGATCCACATTTTTAATAATGCTTTTAACACATTTATCCTACCTGTAAGTGATGAATAACATAACAGGCCAACTAAAGGAAGTGCAGCTGTATGTGTGTGTATGTACATGTAATCACACAGTTGAGAATTACAAGCAAAAAGCTCTAAACACGGACTTAAATATGCTAAAAATCATATTCTGAAAAATCAACTACTTTCAAATTTGAAATGTCAAGGTTTTTCCTCTAACTTTAAGTGCTTTACTTAAGTAATGTTCTACTACAAAGTTAAAATTCTACAGAGTAAACAGAAATGGAATTTAATTGTGTCCCTCACTGCTATATTCAAATAACTCGCTTTGACGTGTGTCACACAACTGTGTACATTGCTAACAGGAGTGAGAATAGACTAGTTTTGGCGGATAATTGAAGACAATAATAGGTAATCTAACAACCACTGCTGAATACCTTTCATCTTTAAAAAAAAATGAGTGTCCTGGGGCTGGGCAAATAGCTCAGCGGATTAAAGGCCTGGCCCGGCCCACAGGGCATGCTGAGATGGCAATTGAGACTGGGCATGGCAGTGCCTATAATCCCAGCTCTTGGGAGGCTGTAAACAGGTGGATCACTATGAGTCTGATCTAGTAGTGAGACCCTGAACACAACTGTAGACCCCTCCCTAAAATGCAAAAAAATAGTGTATTCTTTCTTATATTTTGTGTATTACTTTTATACTCTGTTTAAAATAAATTAGAAAAATAAAAAAATACATGGAAAAAATTCAAGGTTTATGGAAAAGAAGAGTTAATGTTTTAAATGTTTGATCAGTCTTGTACACCTATATCTGGTAGTCTGAGCAACAAATTTGATGATAACAATATGTAATGCAACAACAATTGTTAATTTCCTGTTCTTCTTTTGAAATTGTGAGTCATTTTTATTGCTGTATGTTGCTTTGTTCTTGTCTTTTTTAAAAAATGTATTTAGCACAGGGTCTCTAAGGTCTTACTACACAGGTCAGACTCATAGTGATCCTCCTATTTTCAGCTTCCCCGGTACTGGGATTACAGGCATGGCCCACCACACCCAGTCTTGGTTACCATCTCAGTGCGGGCGGGCACAGCACACTGAGGACTGAACTCAGTCCCTGCGCCTGCCTAAGCAGGTGCTTTAGTCTGCTGAGCTATATGGCCAGTCCTGTTTTTTTTTTCTTCTCTTTAAAAAATGTTATGAAAATCTTTCAGGCTATTAATTTTTCCCTCTCTGAGTTTATTTATTGTAAACTCTGTTTAATTATATACAGTTAATTTTGTTTTCCTTATGGTTTTTTCCCCTTTGGGTAAAAAAAAAATCCATGTGAATGAATAATCATAAATGATGTACATCAAAAGAAAGAAAAGCAAAGTTTATGGCATTCGGAGAATGCCATATTTATCTCTTCACCCCACATACAAATCTATTCTTTTTCTTGAAATTATATCTGTTAATTTCTGAAATAGTTTTGTTTTGTTTAACTTACTTGAAAGTTACTAAAAACAGAAGAAGTAAAATTCATCTATCCAGAATGATATAATTTGAGAAGCAACATAAATTTACAAGTGAGATTCACCCTGTTCCCTTCCCTGCTTCACAAATTCTACAATGTATGGAGGGCCCATTTATCCTATTTTCAGTCTTTCCCTACATGTTAATAGTAGCCACCTACATATCCATATCTCTCACAGAGGGCGTCATCTTTTTCATGGAAAATTATTATAAATTCACTGTAAATTATTTCTTACAACCACTTCAGGGGTTGCCTGTCTAGATCTGTATGTTGAATTCCATTTTAGGTACTGGGAACTGGAGACTTTCAAGAAAAACATAGTTTGCACATGAATTTTCTTTGGGTTGGTGTAATGGTTGATACATTGAGTCAGCTGGAGAATTGAGAAGTTTAAAAGCTTAACTAAGTGACTCAGCAGGGGGCCAGGGTCCTCACTCGGTAAACATCCTGAGCCTGTGCAAGAGGAAAGCCCTGAGACATGTGGGCTGGCGGCCAGGCTGCTTATAGTAAGAGGAGAAAAAAGAGTCTTGCTCTCCCCGCCTTTCCTCTTGCTCCCTTGGCTGTCTCTGCCTGCTTGAACTGTGGCCCTCTGTCATGCCACCATGCCTTGGGGCCAGGTGTTTACAGACTGGAACCTCCACACACAGTGAGCTGAATAAACCTTTCCCTCTTTCATTTGGTGTCCAGTATTTTGTCTCAGCAACAAGAGAACAGTAACCAAGATAGGAGCTTACAATATATCTGAGAAAAAGTCATCTTCAATTCTTTGGGTGGCAGACCTCTTGTTGTCTTTAAATTGCACTTGCTATAGTCCTTGTCATACATGCTTAGTGATCAGAAGGGTTCACAACTGTGACTCACAAGTTATGTTCCCTTGTGCTGCTACACCGTCATGGGCTTATCACCCCTCTTGTTGGTCCTTGGAGTTACGCTTCCCCTGAAACTCTTATTTACTAGCAAAAGCAGTGGGCTACTGATCATCTTAAAGTAAACTTATTCTTAGAGTCTGGTGTTTTGAAAGTGGGATTCCTCAGTTATGGAGTATTGCGCCCTAAATCTTTCACAGGCAGTGCAGATTACTCATACTGTCCAATTACCAGATTTAATTTCCAGGGATATATGAATCAAATTTCCCTGCTTTCTTCACCAGTAGGTCATATCAATTCATTTAACCTTTTTCCCATTCTGAGTGAGAAAAAAATTACTATGGATTTCATTAATTAGTGTTTAAGAAGAACTGTTTCATGTACATATATATGACATAAATTACATATTGCTATGATAAATCTGATTTTCATTTGTTTTATTGTTTAAAATATACAGTATTACATTTTTGTTGCTACTATGGACAATATCTTTTTTCAGTCTCTTGTTTTTCAAAATTTCACACCTCAGGGGTGTAGGAGTTTTAAATTTTGATGTAATTAATTCTAATTGTTGCTTTAAAAAGATTCTGAAGCTTAGCAAGCTCATGGGATTTCAGGTTCTCTTCCATTACTGGTAGCAGCATAAGTAACAGTGCAGGAAGCAATTGTAGGTTTTGGTTAAAAAAGTTGCATGCAGCAATGTTCAGTGCAGCCTTCAATGGTAAGAATGAGACCCACAAGATGTTTACTTCTATACTATTCAGCAAATTTGTCAGGCTGTTTTTTCTACTTGGCAGATTTGAAAGCCTGAAAGACTATACCAGTAGTCTCTTGAATATCTTTGAACTGTATTGTATGATACAAAACGTGCTATTCCTTTGGAATCCCAATTTTGAATGTACATAGTATTCTAAAAAGAACAGAAGACACACCATCACATAAACTTGCTTTTCCATACTGTTTTATTTAGTAAAGCTAAAGGGGTTGATGTGAAGATGCAATTTTCATGAAGGCATTTTTCCATTACCTTCTTTTACCTACTTAACCTATGATTGGAACTGATTTTAATTCTACTTTCTAATGTCTGATAAAATTTCCACTATTTATTTAAACTAGGTATTTTGTTTGTGATTGAAATTTTAACCACAGTATGGTATTCATATATTCTGGGGATAAAACAATTACTTCATGTAATAATGAATTGCAGAAAATTTTCTGAGACTACATATCAGAAAAATCTATAAATCCTAGTCCTTACTGGTTATATCCTAAAAACATCACAAAGATTTTAACACAACTGTATACATTTCAACTTTTTGTTATGATTTTGCCTTGGTACTAGGTACTTCAGGGTTCTTACCTATGGAGCCCATATTTAAAAATAAAGTATAAAAAAATAAAAGACCACATTTAGTACCTCTCAATCTGGAGCTCCCCTCATTGTTGGATTGGGACTTCCAGTCTTGACCCGGGCACACGTGTTTGTCTTTTCCTGTGGAGCTCTTGCACCCTACAGCGTGGTCTGGATCTGCACATCAGCCAGCCTCTGGAAGTAGAGGAGAAGCTGAATCCAGTTTTTTTCTCATGAAAGGAGACAAAGATGTGTGCACAGAGTAGGAGGTCATTTTTCCTCATAAAGACATGAAAGGTAAGACTACCTCAGAGTCTGAACTCAGCAAGTGAGAGACCAGCGACAATCTGAGGCCGAGAACAGGAAGTTCAAGAAGGGACAGTGTGAGTCTCTTACTTCTCCAGCTCCTGAGCCCTGCCAGCTAATAAAGGAACTCAGGCAATGGGAGAGTTCTGCTGTCCTGTCAAGTGGGAGGAAGAGAGAGGGAGAGGGGGAGAGACAGGGAGAGAAAGTGCTCTTTCTAAAGATTATCCATATGGAAAGATAGAAAGTGGAAGCCTTATCTCTGTGAGCTGAACCCAAACTGTATGTGGAGAAGCTTGATTGAACAGTTCTGTGTGCGAGGTCTCCACACTGTTTGCCTTCATAGTTTGTGGTGTAAGTTGAGCCTTGATGTAATTAGTGAACAAGATGCTAATCTACTAGTATCTTGGGAATGTTGTGCTAAAATTTTGCCATCTTGCCACTTACACCTTACAAACTGCTTTCAACTGCAGCAATAGTGAGAATGGGTTGCGGAATCAGATTGCATTATTTTAATTAGTTAAAGATGGGCGTGGCAGTTGTGTATTTGTTGTTTACTGCATCAGGTAACCATAGACACTGGGGATGCTGGTATTAAAATGAGCCTTTATGGTGCTGGTCACATAAGATCACAGTATAATAAAATAGTTGAGTATAAGACTTTGGAGTTATACTGCCTGAGTTTGAGAACTAGTTTTCCCACTTACTGTCTCTAAGTTTTGCTTTCTTTAGCTGTAAAAGTAGGATAATAATAAGATTATATAAAGATTAAATTAGTGACTATAAAGCATTTAGCACAGTGTCTAGGACTAGGTAAGTGCTCAATAAACGTTTGTTATTGTCATCACCATTACAATAATGCCTATTGTGCTATTCTGCTATCACTCCTGGGAGAGTCTATGAATTACTAATTCTCTGTTAACCTCCATATCACCCTTTTCAAGAATATAGTTAGAGCTATTCATTGCTGAGAAACTTGCCACATGGCCCTACTGTCCCAACCACAACCCAATGGAGTGGGAAGTAGATCTCATAACCAATTGTCCTGAGTTGTTATCTTGTTGACCTATGTTTGAATGGTAGAGCTGTTGTCAGGCTTGAAGAGACTGAAGTCCATTGACAGTTACAGAGCTGGGGATCTGGGCACCTTTTGCACCCTGTGGCTGTGTAATTATTTGCTATCCTGATCCCACCTGTAACACTCGTATGTCACAACTGTAGTCCTGAACTGATGCTAGTTTATGCCTTCCTACTGATGCTAGTTATATTCCATACTCAACTCCTGTGACCCAATTAATTAGTGAACAACACTGCTTTGCTAGTATATTTCTCAGCTGTGCTTACCATTTTCTAGAGATTAGGGGACAGAGGGCGATTTCTGGCTAGTAATACACCACATTTATCTAGGAAAAGCAAAAGACAGCCATGTATCTCAGTGTGCGTGTGCGTGTGCGTGTGCGTGTGTGGTGTATGGGGGATAGAGTTCCAACAAAGACTTCCGAGAAATGCCACCTAGATAGACCAGTGAACTGCTTAACTGTGACTCTTTGTATTCCCCCTATAAAAGGTTTAAAATTATTCCCAACACGTGAAGTTTAATTCTCTTAACTTGTAGCTATTTGTATTTATTGCATAGGCTAAGGCTAGGCTGCTGCAATATGAGGATCCTTTTGTAACAAAGTGGTAAACAACAGATTTTCTTTTCCTGTAAGAGTTCCACCGTGGCAGGGAGGCTGCGTTCTTCATGCTTGGCTCCAGGATCCCATTAGCTGCTGGTCCTTTCCCTGACATGCGCAGCACTGCCGTCATCTTCCTGGTCCATGCTGGGTCACTGCCGTTTCTGTGTTCAAGTTGGAGGCCTGGGGAACATAACCATGGTGGAGGCAAGCTCAGTGCCAGGAGGACACTTATAGGACGGTTTCAGATGTGGCACAGACCATTTCCCTCCAAGTCCACTGTGGGCAGCTATCATTTAGTGTAGCTGGATACCTCAAATGCAAGAGAGGCATGAAAATGTGCTCCACCTGGTATCCTAGACATCGGGTATTCTGTGGCCTAGATAGAGGGTGGACTTAGGGTGAGCTGCCGGCAGTCACACCTTCCTACCTTTGTTGAGAAACATGAGGTATATAACTTTGGTTTTAAGTATGAACTATGACCAGGAGACTGTAAAAAAATTAGCTCTCATTGAGTTCTTGGATTGAGATAAAGTTTATGATTTATAAAGATTAAAACTTTACACTCAATGAATTCACCTGTATATATACACACGTTCATAAACGTATCTTGAATAAATTCTCAGAATTAAATTGCAGCATATACATCGAAATTATGGGGCATGATATGGAAGCCATACAGAGTCATTTAGGTTTATGATTTAAGATACTTGTAATTTTCTTAGCATTGTCAGAAAATAGGTGACTTTGTCCAATGAATTTAATATTTCTTCATTTCATTCTGCAAATTTTCTAAAAATTTGACAGTACAGTCCTTGTTGATTTTGTTTCCAAACTAAATCTTAAAAACTACTTACTCTCAGTTGTTCATGATGGGGCAAGACTGTGATCCTAGCACTCTGGGACACTGAACCAGAAGGACTGCAAGTTCAGCCTTAGCCTGCCTGTGTAATTTAATGAAACACTATCTCAAAAAAAGAAAAAAGAAAGAAAAAAAGAAAAACAATGTGTCTGGTATGGTACTGCAACACAAACAAACAGCCCACCCATTCTCCCTGTAAGGGCCACCACCCTGGTTGCAATTTTTTCCAGTCTCTAATGCCAACTCCCTTCACTCAGCCACTTTAACTTGTTTCTAGGCTCACTCTCAGTCATGTTCTTCCCACTACCACAGCATCCCACGTTTCCCATCCTCATGTCCTTTGGAGACGGCACCTCTTCCCTGTATCATTTGTATGGCTCTATCTTCCTCCTCCTTCTAGTCTCAATGTTGGTGGCCCTCTTTTTCTATTTATTTATTTGTAAAATACTTATTTGTTTAACACAGGGTCTCGATATGCAGTTCAGACTCATAGTGATCCTCTTGTCTCAGCCTCCTTGGTGCTGGAATTACAGGCATGTGCCACCATGCCCAGTTTTTGGTGGCAAGCTTGGCACTAGGCTGGCGTGGCACACTGTCCGAGGGATCAAACTTGAATCCTTGCACTTGCCAGGTGGGTGTTTATCCCACTGAGCTATCTCCCCAGCCTTTCAATGACCCTGTTTAAAGAGGTTTTCTTGGTCTCAGTCTCTAAAATAGGTTTTAAACAATATTGCTTATCACATGCTTGGTTTGCTTTCTTCAAATGTATTTGAAAATTATCTTTCAGATCCATCTGTTTGTTTTCTTCAGTGCACTTCACTTCTCTGTTTATTAGTCCTATCAGAGGAAGAGCAATTGTCCATGCTATCAATCTGCTTAATCCCAACAGCTAAAACAGCACCCTGAATCCAATGGGTACTCAATAAATATTTATGGAATAAACTAATATTGAAATTTATAAACATGTGACCTCATAGTTAATCAAAGCATAATGAAATTAAAATAAAAAATAAATTTATATTTTAAATTTTGCAAGATTTTTATACCATAGCAGCAAACCATATTCTAGAGCAGAAATTGTTTTTTTTTAATTGTCTTTTTTTCTTATTTAAAAGTTACTTTCCTATCTACCATTAAATATTCTGTGACTTAAATCTGTTCTTAATCCAGTTAAGACAAGATATTCTCGAAGGGTACTCACAATACTGAAGGTTTTGTTTTGTATGATTTTAATCATGAGAGTCCTTATGCAATCCACATTTCTTTAAACATTTATTTCCTTTTGCGCATATGCAGATTAAATATGTTATTTATTTATAATTTATTTATTTACTTTGCAGAACCGAGGATTGAACTCAGGTCCTTGTACTTGCCAGGGAAGTGCTTATTCTACTGAGCCATCTCCCCGGACCTTAGATATGCTATTTTAATTAGTGGTATTGCTTCTTTGTTGCTAAATGTGTGCTTTGGCATTTGACCAAAAGCTGAACAGACTCAACTCAGCGTGATCTATGGTGTGGTCACCAGGCTGTGCACACAGTTTGGTGTGAACTGAGAGGTGGCCTGTTAGGAAAGTAGGTGTCAGGGATTTGCAGACAGTTACTATTTCTGGTTATCTGATGAGACTATTGTCAGATCAGCCCAAAACTGGGTAACAGTGAAAGGAAGCAAAATGGAGGAAGACAATTGTTAAAGCAACTCATCACAGCACTTTCTCCTCCTATGTTTTGTAAGAAAAGTGCTAAGCTTTTCAGATGCTGAAGTGGGACATCATGACACAAGTGCACAGAGTGCAATGAGCTATGCAGGTGCTGTATCAGGAGGCGTGGTAAGTCACTTTTCAGAAGGGCTGACTCGTAAAGAACAAGTTATGCGAATGACTTGTTAACTTCGTTGTGGTATATTGTCATTGCATCTTATGTGTCAACCTATTACTTCGTACATGAATTTTTCAACAAACTTTATATTTATTGTGTGCCCCTTTGTCCAGAAGAAAATAAGATTTTTTTTTCCATAGGGGCGATAATGTCACTTATTTTATTATAGGAGATATGAATGTTATATAATTATCTTTAAAAAGCATTATATTTAATATATGATATGTCACTGAGAGCAATTTTACCCACATACATTGCTTCTTTATGAAAAAAGGCAATTGAAAGGCAAAGGGAAGAGGGGTAGTAAGAGCTGAATTACCTTGACTTAGACACTGCTCAATTTTACCTAGAAGAGAGTTTTCTACTGGTTTGACTCCTTAGGAAATGATAATTTTATACTGACCAATCATGTACAAAGAGACTCGAGGAAATCTGTCCACACAGCAAGGACCAGAGAATCTATCTGAGGATGCAGATCCCACTGTAATGTCCTGTGTGAGTCCAGCTGGAGACCTAGAACCCATAACAATGCCTCTAAGGAGTCTGCCTGGAGGCCTAGAGCCCATAACAATGTCTCATGCAAGCCTGTCTCAGGTATCTGAACTGGGAAGAATCAGAGGTCAGTGGTGGAATCTAGAAAAATCTGTGTCATGGGGATGAAGGATCTCTAGTAGTAGGCTGAGAGATATAAGCTGGATCCAAGAAGCAATGCTCAAAGTAAGAACTGGAGCTCCCCCACCAAAGTACCATAGCCATCCTCAGCAACAGTGAGGTCCCAGGTACATCCAAAGATGAGGAAAGCTGAGTTGCTAAAGGGAAATCATGGTAACAAGCTTCTTAAGGAGACTGAGCAGTGCACCATCTTCCCCTCTGGAACCAGGGAGCAATGCTCAAAGTAAGGACCAGAGGTCCCCCCCTCCAAATGAACCTTAGGGACTCCAAGGTTCTGAGCTCTTTCAGTGATGAGAATAGTGGAATTCATCAGGAAAGCTAGCAGGACAAGATCTTTCAAGAGAACTAACAGTAGCCCTGGGAAAAACAACAGCTCCAGAAGCCAACATAATATCCTGTCCAACCACCATTAGTACAAATCTTGCCTCTCATAGAATTATGTAGAAGTATGGCATATCTATCCCAACTGTACTGTCCATAAACACACATCATGATTCTTCCTTTCTATACCCCTTCCTTTGTCTACACCTGTCAAAGATGGGCACTCCATTGTCATTCAACTAACTTAGGTGCCTGAACTCGATGACACAATCCAACACAGTCCAGCAGTCCACAACAATAGTGAGTTATCTGAAGAAGTTGTTGACCGTAGCCATTTACAGCTCAACTTATTATTATGGTCCCACATTGTATACCTCATTTTTATACTTTTCTGCTGGATGGTTAAGACCTAGATAGAGCAAGACCTATATAAAAACATGTAGTTTTTGTTTCTGATAGGGTCAGTGAAGTCCCCTCAGGGTTTATCTTGTAATCCTGTACCTTATTCTGTAGATCCTTTGTCTGTGTCATCCATGTGAATGAGTTATGGCCAATGCTTGACCAGTTTGCTCTCTGTGAGAGCCTGAGAGAAAGTTTTCTATGGACAACCACTAGGAAAATAACAAGGTAGAAAGTATTAGTTATTGAATCTCTGATATAATACAGTTATAAAAAAATAAGATATGTAAACAGCTACACTCTTAATTTACTGATAAGAGACATCTGCTATAATAATGTCTGTAAGTATATCATGTGTGTACCTTGTATGATACCAAAACATTATGAAAACAGTTTGCAATGTATTAATTTATTGGATCCAGTTTGTTAAGGTGTCTTAAAACTATCTCATTGATATTTGTACTTCAATAAAATAATAAAAAAAATTGAACTGAAATCTGACATTGAGCCCCAAGGGTAGGAAACATCTCTAGTCTAAGGAAGCCTCACTGCAGCCATTCATAGATGAACCCTTAAAGTTTACATTCTTAGTCATTTTTTTTATGACTAAGTAGTTTGTGAATTACGTATAAAGACATTGTACTCAACAAAGGTTTTTTTTTTTTTTTTTTTTTTTTTTTTGGTGGAATGGGGGATTGAAACCAGGCCCTTATGCTTGCCAAGGAAGCACTTAT
This sequence comes from Ctenomys sociabilis, assembly GCA_004027165.1. NCBI lineage: Eukaryota > Metazoa > Chordata > Mammalia > Rodentia > Ctenomyidae > Ctenomys > Ctenomys sociabilis. The sequence goes on along the minus strand of PVKA01022875.1, from coordinate 17,223 downwards.
TCTGCTGAGCCATCTCTCTGGCCCCTTCAGCAAAGTTTTTTAAATCAGATTTTTGTGTGACAATGGCCTTACATTTCAGTGAGCAGTATGTCTTTAAATTTTCTGTTAAACTACTTTAGAATAACATATTAGAAGGGTGAAAAAATTAAATGAAAATGTGAAAATCATGGATTGCATGCCATGGATTTAAGAAGGATACTTACTTGTGGGTTTTCAAGCATAGTGTGTTTTTCTTTTCTTAATCTGAGAACGTAATTAAAGAGACAAATGCCTAGGAAACAAAAATCAATTGAGGTTTTAGGCTCTGGAAATAAAATTGTGCAACACAATTATTAAAAATAGCTTACTGGCAAACTCAGCTAAGATTTATAACCCCACCCAATACCATCACAGTATACATGTTGGTAATTGTAACATTCTTTTCATATAAACAAACAATCCAAACACACTGAGAGCTAGTTTAATTGAAAAACATTTCTGAATAATATGTTTATTACCATTTATTCATTCACAATAGCGATTGCAGTCTAAATTCATAAAAGTGTATCTTGCAAAATTACATTTGGATGTAATGTGATATATTTTAAAAACCACAAAATCGTTAGCTTTATAATTTGCAATAGCTACATTTGCAATAACTACAAACTTAAGCTACGGCTTAGTGTAGACTACTGTTACCTCTACATTAAAAAAGTTTTTAGACTCCTTATACAGTGAATTTTGTAATTTGATTTTTAACAAAGCTGACATAGAACCATTCATAGTAAAGCACTTAGCAAAGCCACTATTTCTCTAATAGTGATTGTCTTTCTGAGTGTGTAGACTTTATATCAAATTTGAATTGAAGGCATCTATAAAATGTTCCCTCTTACATGGGGATAGTGCTAAACAGTATAATTATAGTTTTAAATTTTTAACTGTGTTGTCATATATTTATGTAATGTATACATTTTCTTAATGTGTAATTATACATATATTTTTGCTTCTTTTTCTCCTGTTTATGTACATGGTTGAATATTAGAATCATTCCTGTCAGGCAACTGCTTATTCTAAGTTTGCAGACCAAAAATTATAGAAAAAGAAGGGCTACAAGGACAGCCAACCTTTTGGCCCTATCCTTTCAAGGTCAGTGAGGACTCAGGACATAGGAGAACCTGTACTATAACATCATAGAACTCAGTTGTGTCCCGAATTTTCTGATCAAGGAGATTATGGAGCCACAGAGGAATGTGATTGATGATGTATAGTGTGCCTAAGGAGAGTCATATGGAGAGAAAACATTCTCTCAGGCTTTCCCAGAGAGCAAATTGGTCAAGCAGTGGCCATGACTCATTTACATGGCTGACACTGACAAAAGATCTACAAACTGCTGTAGAGGGTTTCAGGGTAAATCCTGAGGGGAGTTGACTGAACTTGTCAGGTACAAAAGTTACATTTCTTGTTATATAGGTCTAGCTTTATTTTGGTCTTAACCGTCCAGCAGAAAGGTATAAAAATGAAGTATTAAAAGTAAAGCCATATTTATATGCTGAGCTGTGAAAGGCTCAAGTCAACAACTTCTGACTTTTCCAGTTGTACGAATAACCCATTACTATTATGGACTACTGGACTATATTGCAATATTTTGCTGAATTCATACACCTATGATATTTAAATGACAATGGAATACCCATATCAGACAAAATTAAACAAAAAAGGAGATACAAATGACCATTTTTTTTTTTTTTTTTGGTGGAACCAGGGATTGAACTCAGGTCCTTGAGTTTGCCAGGGAAGCAGTTATTCCACTGAGCCATCTCCCTGGCTGCCTGAAGGACCATTTTGTATATGTATTTTCAAAGTAGGCTAGATATACAGCTACTTTCTCTTAATTCAGTGAATAGAGAGATTTGTACCAAAAGTATTTGGACAGGATATCATGTCTGCTGGACCTAGAACCCCAGGCATGGGGTGCTAGCCCTGAAATCAGGAGTGGTGGTGCACTCCTATAGTCCCAGTGCAGAGGAGGCTAAGACAGCAGGATCACTAGCAGTCTGAACTGTGTAGCAAGACCCTGTACCAAATAAGTAAACAAAAATGAATAAAACTAAGAAGACAACATATTAATAATTCAATAATTAATGTGTTAATTATTGAAACTGTCCTACAAATCTGTTATGAAACTGTCTCATTGCTATTTGTTTCTCAATAAAATTATTTTAATAAAAGAGTCATTCTTAAGTGCCTGCTGGCAAGTGCAAGGTCCTGTTTGATCCTCTCTCTCTTTCTCTGGTTTAGAGTCACTCTTTTCTGAGTCAGTCCCTCTTTATTGACTACTCATGGCTCTTAATTTAAAGGAGAATAATGCACTTTGAATCAGTTTGGGCTTGAAGAAGACTTGTGGTTCTATGCACTCACCAAGGTCATCACAAACATGGGACTTGTGCAGCTATGTCATACCAGGTGACCCACCAGGCATAACATCTGGGGCCCTGGAATTTTTCTACCAACCTCATCTGTACAGACTCATGTGGATGGTGTACACCTGGCATATAAGAACACCCTGTGAATGTAAGGAAGCTCATGCAGTAGCATTGTATGTCACTGTTGGGTAGTGACTGAAAGCCCATGTAAAGAAGTTTGTGTTTCATCATGGAAAGACCAGGAGGAGTTTGTCAATGTCTCTCAGAATGTCAAGGCTGGAGAAATAGCTCAGTGGCATAAGTGCCTGCCTGGCAAGTGCAAGGACCCTAGTTTGATCCCTGGTACTGTAAACCATGTCGGACCCAGAACCCCAGGCATGGGGTGCCAGCCCTGAAACCAGGAGTGCTGGTGCACTCCTATAGTCCCAGTGCAGAGCAGGCTAAGACAGCAGGATCACTAGGAGTCTGAGCTGTGTAGCAAGACCCTGTACCAAATAAGTAAACAAAAATAAAACTTTTAAAAATCATGTTAAGAAAAGCTGCATGAAGTGAGACATAATAAAGAAGGAGTGGAGTCTGTAAATTGCAGAGAAAAATGCATTATGTGTATGATGGATTGTTGATACTAAAAAGATTAATAAAGAAAGCAAGAGATATGTTTGCCTCATAGGAGTAGTGGGCTAGCAGACTAAGACTCTTCCATAAAAAGACTCCGGAGAAGACAGCTCCAATATCTCAAAATCTAAGAGAGAGAGGCCCATGCCATCCAGGTCACCCCCAGAACTGAAAAGAAGACACAACTGAGTCATGAACAAAGATGGAATAGGCTTTTAAAAATAGCAGAAAGTGCAACAAAGTAGGCTGAAGCCCAAACAAATAAGGATGGCATAAAAACTCAGGGGAAGAACGGGTATCCAAGCCCCCTCATCTATGTTTATGAGAAAGTATAAGGATTCATATGATTTGATCTTTGAGAAGTCAGTTTATAAAAATGTTTCCCTTGTGATTTACCATAGGCCATAGGGAGCTGACGGCAACCATAGTGGTGGTATTCACCTTAACCCAGCAAGGATCACTTGCCCAGGAGCCTCAACATCTCTTAGCCTGAGACACTGGCCTGTGGACCAAGTTCTAGGTATTGCATGGCCAAGCTCTTAGGATAGATCTCAAAATCAGGTCAACATCTTTCTGAAACATTGTCCAATCTTCCTGAAGAATTTGTTACTGTGAAAAGTGATGTCTTAAGACCCATCAGTTTGTGATGTTAGAATGAGTCATTTTTGTTATCCTTTACAAGCTAAAAAGTACTCAGGCCCGTTGACAAAGCAAAGAAATGGTGTCAAAAATAATTTTAAACCCTTTTGACCTATAAGGTTTAAAAGAATTAGGCACAGATTCTTTGCTTTAAGCCTCTTGGTGACAAGAAATATGGTATACTGCCAGACTGTGTGATTGACAGCAGCGTTTGTAGCTTCAGCTGCTAATACAGTATGCTTCTTGTATATTCTGGGTGGGTAAATATAGAAGACTATTTGTCACCTGGGTTGATGGATTACAAATAAGTGAGACAATGTGGTTAGGATTCTGAAACACAAATGAAAACTCAAAAACCTTATATTATTTATAATATAACACATATTTTAAGATTTGCTAGGTATTTCTTACCTTAATAGAAATGGTTGTATTTTAAAATAAGCATGATACTCAATTTTAATAATATTTTCCATTACATAGTTGTTTGTTACAAGAATGCACCAATTAAGTGTACCAAAAATACTTGATTATAATAAAGGATTTATTAGAGATAGCTGCCTTTATTTTTAAATATCATGATTCAAGTGTCTTAATATTTTTCCACTCATAGGACCTATGACTAATGACAAGTTTCTCCGCCCAAGTAACGTTTGGTGTTTTCAGTACCTAATTAATGTTCAAGCTTGTTGTGTGCACTTAACCTTAGAATAGTGGTTGATTCTGAAGAATCCTTTTTGGTCAACAGCCCTTTAATAATATTGATTTCTCTTTGTACAACATTTTGAATTTGCTAACGTGTTACAAGTGGTATAACATAATTTCAAAATGACATCGTGAATGGCTCAGTAATTAAAATTTTCAAAGAATCGTGCCATTCAAGATGAAAAGATTATTAAGGTGATGTTAGTGAGTCTTTAGATTTAGAAAAGAAAATTTGCTTTGGGAAGCACATTATCACCTTTCAAGCGGAGAAGTAAAATTGGCATTTTTAGCATGCTACTCTTATCTTTATTTGCTGATAAAGAAAGAATCCAGAGTTTTTCAGAACTCTAAATGAAAGGCTTTGGTAAGGTTCACATTACCCAGTCTTTAGAAAAGAAATAATAATAATATAAATGAAAAGCCAACAAAAGGACAAAAAGCAGTCCCAGACATAAAAGGATGGGAACAAAATAGAAACAATACCCTTGATGTTTTATTTCAGAACTTTAAAAATATTTCTACTTTAAGTAAAGTACAGAACATGAAGCCTATTTGTTTTCATGTACGTAATTAACATAGCATTATGTTCAAGAGCATGAAAATACAAAGCTAATGTTATAACTTCATGTCATAATACTATCTGTTTATAATGAGTATTACACTTCTCTTTTGAGTTGGTTCTTCTGTTGATGTCTGTACTTCAAGACAATTTATGTTAAACATTAGTAATACACTAAATTCTTACCTTGATTCTTGTAATTTTCGGTGTTTAAGGACCTACATAGGAGGTTTTTATATCTTCATTATGCATATTTTCTATTTAAAGTTTCTTGCCTCTGACTGAATTTTTTCTTATCAAAAAATAAGAGAATTCAGATTAAATTTTATAAGCAAATTATTCAATGCAGTACTTTGAAATATACAATATTTTAAAATCAGTATAATGTGTATTAGAATGCCAGGTCAATGATGTGCACTTGATTTAAATACAATATATTTATGAATTTTTAAAAGGAGATTGTATCTTTCTTAATTATATTTGTGTGCTAGAAAAATTATTTTATATTCTTACCCTACAAGCACATACCCTAATATAGACTGGAAGAGTTAATTGCTTTGTTACTTGAATAGTAGTTTTGTTTCTTATATGGCTAGGAAAGTGTTGAAGTACAAGTTTAAGTTGAAGTTGAATGACTGACATTGTGTAGACTACGTATTTTGGTAAAACTTGAAGCCAGAGGGTCTGAGTTACATGTTAGGATATCAGACTGAAAACAAAGTATGAGAGCTTTATAAAACTCAGTCACTAATTTATTATTTTGCTTTCCAGAAAGAATTAGTGCTGCAATGCGAAGAGTTTAAATACCTTGTAATCCAGTTTTCTTATTTTATGGATGAAGATTGGAGGTGTGAGAGAAATAAAGTCTTCACATGGGGGAGTCGCTTCACAGGACAGAGCCTTGGGACCTGACTACCAATGGCCTGGGATAATCTAACCCAGCCCTTTCCTGGAAGTTTGTTTCTCAGAATTCTTGAGATCATTCACAAATACTCTACGCTATATGTTGATTAGACATTTTGGAGGACATTTATAATAACAGGAAAGTAAAACATTTTTAATTGAAAAAGTACAAGTTGCAGATCTTTAGGAGATATGGTTTTATGGATGTTAAAGGAGTCACTTGTAGTTTTGCTCTTGACCATTTTTGTTTGAGGGCAGGAGATGATGTAGAACATTTCTACCTGCAATGATCTTGTCTATTTCAGTGGAATGCAGAATAGTTTTCCTCTTACTTTTGTTCCAGCAAGGTTGCCTTGAAGTAGATGAAAATTAATGGTGTTTCAAATTTGTGTACAGCTTATTGTCTAATTTGAAGGTACTCAGCACCATTTATTTTAGTGATTTCCAATAATTTGAAACAACTTCTCTGACAAAGAACATTGAAAAATTCACTTTTGCAAATAAATCTTTGAAGCAAAGATTTGCCTACTCAGAAATGTTAGAAAATGGAGCATGAGACCAGTTGCCCTCGGTGCAAGTTTTAAAGCCTAGCATGCCAATTCGAAAAGACCTTGTTTGTAACTACTGTTGTTCTTACTAAAAACACAGGTAGAAGGGTCTGCTGCTTGAACTAGAAGTGTTAATTACCGAAATATTATAAAATGAAAAATATAATTACAAAATTCAAAATGCAAGTATCAAATGTAAATGGCTACGATTTTAATATACTACCTTAAGATTATTGTTGGGTGTGCTTACACATCTAGAAATAGATGTAAATCTAAAAACCAGACTGTGCCTTGAGATTTCTAACTTATTGTTCTTGTCCCTGAGATCCAGGGTAGGGTGAATTTTCTGGATGAAAATAAATAACAAGATAATTCTGGCTTTGGGGTTAAGCAAAATGAAGGCCATTATATGAAAGTTAATGACTATATAGAAAGGAAATTCAAAAGTTAATCAACAGCTTGGCTGCTAAATTCATTGATTTCACTAATGAATTTTGGATTAGTAAAATCTAAACCCAAAAGATTCATTTTTATAATCAATAGGAAGCTAGTAAAAAATGCTAAAATTAATAAACTAAGTAAGAACCCAAATGAAATTAGAACCGAAATCAAAGTTATAACCCACATAAAGTTCATTTTAAGTCAGCACTTATTTACTGCTTTTCATAACTACAATTAAATGTCACCTTATGTCAGTTAACTGAAACACTGGACATATTAACTCCCCACAAAAGTACTCAAATTTATGTGACAAACTTAGGACGTTACAGACTCAAGGACAGACTTTGTGAGCAATGTATCGTAATGAACTGAGGGCACATTGTGAGAAGCACATTCTACCAGTACAGAAAAAAAGAAACAAAACCTACTTGATTGTGGCCTAAAGAGTGAAGATGGCAATGGTGACTTTAATGCATCTTTGTCCCATGTGATATGCTGTGCAAAATGACTACTGTATTTTGATCAAGTCGAGGCTGGGGTTGCCAAGCATCCTCACAGTGTAGCATGAGATGCCTCCTCACACAGGCGCCCTACTTCAACCTCAGAAAGCATCCTGTTCACCAGCACATTGGACCACCCACTACATTTTAGAGGAGAAGAGATTAAACCAAAGACAGAGTAAGTACTTTATCCAAGGTCCTAAAGTTGATTTTAAAGTTAGTATTATTTCAGCATCTCTATCCTTTTTGTTCCTTCACATAGTTGTTGGACATTCACTTTGCTTGCAAATGGGAGGGAAATGCCACAAACATTATGCAGAACTTTGTTCATCCATAAATTGGTAGTAATGTTCTTTCATTGCCACTTTGATTAATGGATTCTCTGGAAGCAGAATTCCTTCATGACAATAAAAGATTTTTACAAATGCTGCCTGAATGTTCTGAAGTGTGATAGCAGATATTGCAGCTGTGGATGACAAAAATACCTCACCGCATGGTTTCTATTTGTCTTTGCTCAGCTAAAGAGAAACAGGGCTGGCTGTAAGCAGCGCTGAGAGCCTTCTGAAAGCTAGCTTCCAGTTTTACTCTACAATAGACTTAGCTGTCTTGTGCCAGCCAATGCGTATATTCCTTTTTAAAAAGTAGTGGAGTAGCTTTACTTATTCTTGTCTTGGTTTTGTATTTGGTCATCTCTCCTGTCTGCTTCAGCCACTACATCAAGCCTCTCCCTCAGCTCTGAATCAAGAAAGAAATAATCTGCTACCAAATGGTTGTGTTATCGACTGGGAGACAACAGTACTTCACTTTGAAGATGATTCCTCTCCTTACCACAACCATATCTGCATTTTCTTTTCTTTTTTTTATTAATTTATTGAGAAACAAATGGCAATGAGACAGCTTCAAAACTGATTAGTAGGACAGTTTCAATAATTAATACATTGCATATTGTTGTTTTCATAGTGGTTAGACATGATACCCTGTCCAAACACTATTAGTACAAATCTGTCTATTCTTTAAATTAAGAGAAAGTAGCTGTATATCTATTCCTTCTTTTAATATACAGATACAAAATGGTCCTTCCTTTTTATCCCCTTTTTTTTTTAAATTTTCTCAGAGATGGGTATTCCATTGCCATTTAAATATTGTAGGTATATGAATTCACCAAAATGATCCAATATATTCCAATAGCCCATAACAGTAGTGGATTATCTGTGGGACTGGCAATGTCAGAAGTTGTTGACTTGAGCCTTTTACAGCTCAGCATATTAATATGGGTTTACTTTTTATAGCTCTTCTGCATTTTCATGTCTCTGAATTGCAGGTGAACCTGTAAACAAATACTGCCTGGGTGATGCAAATCTCTACACTTTTAATTAGTATCCTAGGCTACTTACTGAAGAAGTTCTGCATGTTGATGGGAAAGTGTTCTCCAAGAACAGAATTGAGAAACTAGTGAGGGAGCCTGTTGGATAATGTCATTTGAGCAGAAACATCCTGGGAAGCATAATGCTATAGTCTTTCCTTCCCCAGATTTGTGTTTCACTTTTTAAAAACTCATTCATTCATTCATTCATTCATTCATTCATTCATTCATTCATTCATTCATTCATTCATTCATTCATGTATCTCTCTCTCCTCTTCATCAGACATTCATATTTGCTGGCAACAGTGTTATGAAAAGTGGAGCTCGTGGTCTGCAGGAAGATACATATGTTGTCTTAATAAACAGCGCTAAGCTTAGGCCAAGGCAAGAGGCTGCATGCTTCAGATAACCTCACATTGGCCTCTCATTTGCCTGTGGCCTTTACTTTGGGGTGGGATGAGGGCAAAGGGTTTATAAATAACAGATGATGGGATTCTTTACAGACCCATGTCCTGGACTATATTGTGCACATGTACATATGAAGCATGATTTGAAAACATGGTCACTGTTTAAATTTAAAAAATTATTACAGTAAAAGATATGGTACCATGAATTCCCATCAAAAGATTGAAACTCAAAAGATCTACAAAATATGGTAGGGAGTTACAGGATAAATCCAGAGGGTATTTGACTAACCTTACCAGATACAAAAGTTACATTTATTGTTATATAGATCTCGCTTTATCTTGGTGTTAACCATCCAGCAGAAAAGTATAAAAACAAGGTATATAAAGTAAAGCCATAATAATATGCTGCTCTGTGAAAGGCTCAAGTCAACAACTTCTGTGAATAACCCATTACTATTGTGCACTGCTGGACTGTGTTGGATTGTTTTGCTGAATTCATGTATCTATAGTATTTAGATGCCAATGGAGTACCCATCTCTGACAGGACTAAGCAAGAAAAGGGGATACAAAAGAAGGACCATTTTATATTTCTATATACAGGATAGTCAGGATAGACATACAGCTACTCTAGCTTAATTGAATAAGTAGAAAGATTTGTACTAATAGTGTTTGGACAGGATATACTGTCTGCTTCTTATACTATGGATAACCACTAAGAAGATAACAATGTACAAGGTATTACTTATTGAAACTGTCCTATTAATCAGTTTTGAAACTGTCTCATTGCTATTTGTTTCTCAGTTTAAAAAAAAGATTGCCACTCACTTCAAACACATTTAATCTGTCTGCTGAAGCCATATTGGAAATCCTCTTTCCCAAGTGTCTTTAGTTGTGGCTGCTTTATAATTCAAAGCACTGACTTCTCATGGTGGATCCAAAAACTGCAGAGTGCCAGACATGGAAGCTGAGCTGGCCAAGGTGGCTGAGGACATGCTGTGATGTTCTCACGAGCTCACCTTTCTGTTGAGTAGTAGCACTAGGCAGCAGCATTGGCTGTAGTTGTGGCTCCATTTCACAAAGCAAGGAGGACTCCAGAACATGTTCAGAAAATGGCAGGGATGATGAGGTAGGTTTTTTTTCAAAGCAAGGGGAAGGACTTTGAGCAAGATTCATGACTATGTCTTTTATTGTAATACATTTATTTACATTTCAGCATGCACCATGTTGGTTGAATATACCCCACAGCTAGGCCCCAGGGATTGTCCATGGACAGAACAATGATGCTCGTATACAGAGCTGTTATGGTCTGTGATAGAGTTAGTGGAGATGGGCCTGGCTTCGAAGAGCAGTTAATGTGGTCCTGGAGATGGAGAACAGTTCTCTCAGTGTATTTCTTTCTTAGAACAATAAAAAGTAGAATTTAACTTTGAATGCAACTGTGCAGAATATTTATTTTTCAGGGCAGGCAGAGAAGGTATATGTTATGAAACAATTTGTCTACTTGATTTATAATCTTTAAATATTGAAGTGTATTATAAGGGGACTTCCATTTATACTCTTGCCTTGGAAAGCCACACTTAAGGCAGAGGTGTGCTTGGGTAGAAGAGTCCAGAGAAGAGAAGTCTCTTGTCCTGGATGGCAAAGTAGAACTTGTGCTAGATTTTGAACAGTATGAGGAGGGCATAGAAGCCAAGCGGAAGGGCAGGGAAGGGTGTCTAGCACGTAATGCATTTAATGCACAAACCAAGACAAAGAGCCACAAATTACACAGAGTGTGTTGGATCTTTACAGAGCAAACGGAACAGCATCCTGTGGAAGGCTAAAGAAGTTCAGCCATTAGGACTCCTATATGAATAGTCCTGAGGAGTTCTGCTAGTTGCTGTGGATCTAGAGGCTTTGGATGGAAAGGAAAACTGGTTTGCAACTAGAAATTATTTTCTGTGTATTTCTTCTTTATTGAACAAAGAAATCTTACAGAATGGTAACTTTACTTTCAGGTTCCATGATTTGCTGTATTTTTTTTTTTCATCCTTTATGAAAATTTTCTTTTTGTATCTGATTCTTGTCTTCTTTTCCTTCCTATCAACCTGTGACTCTGAATTTAGTACATACTAGGTGAGGCTACAAAAGTTGCAGAAGACCAACCTTGACTCTATATTTTTTAGTTATTTATTTTATATTAATTTTATTGAGAAAGAAGTAGCAATGAGACAGTTTCAAAACAGGTTAGTAGGACAATTACAATAAATAATACTTTGTAGGGTTGGGGAGATGGCTCAGTGGAATAAGTGCTTCCCTGGCAAATGCAAGAACCTGAGTTCAATTCCTGGTTCCACCAAAAAAACCCAAGAAGTACATTGCATATTGTTGTTTTTGCATTAGTTATTCGTAGTACAAGATGTAGACATGATATCTTGTCTAAATACTATTAGTTCAAAACTATCTAAGAGAAAGTAGCTATATACCTATGCTATTATATATATACACTATCACATATATATATACACATTTCACTACAAAATGGTCCTTCATTTTTATCCCTCTTTTTTGTCTACTTTTGTCAAAGATAGGTATTTCTTTGCCTTTCACATATTGTAGGTACATGAATTCAGCAAAGTAATCCAATGCAGTCTAGTAGTCTGCACAATATAGTCCAGTAATCTCTTTTGTATAAAAGTACCACATCTTTTCTTAAATTAATTTTATTGAAAAAAAATAACCATGAGACAGTTGAAAACCAACTAGTAGGACAGTTTCAATAATTAATAAATTGCACATTGTTGTATTCATAGTGGTTATTCATAGTATGAGATGCAGACAGGATATCCTGTCCAAACACTATTAGTACAAATCTTTCTTCCCATGGAATTAAGCTAAAGTAGCTGCCTATCAATCCTAACTATTTTTTATATACGGATACAAAATGGTCCTTCATTTGTATCCTCTTTTTTGGTTAGTTTTGTCACAGATGAGTACTCTATTGCCATTTAAATATTGTAGGTGTGGGAATTTAGCAAAATAATCCAGTATAGTCCAGTAGTCCATAATAGTAGTGGGTTATCCATAGGACTGGCAATGTCAGAAGTTATTGACTTGAGCCTTTCACAGCTCAGCATATTAATATGGCTTTACTTTTGATACCTCATTTTTATACTTTTATGCTGGATGGTCAAGACCAAGATAAAGCAAGACCTATATAACAAGAAATGTAGCTTTTAGTATAGGATGAGGTCAAGAAAATCCCCTCAGGATTTACCCTAAAGCCTTGTACCACAGGTTGTAGATCCTTTGCTGGTGTCAGCCATGTGGATGAGTCACAGCCATTGCTTGACCAGTTTGCTTCTTGACCATATTTGCTTGACCATATTTGACTGAGAGAATCTTGTGACTCTCCTTAGGCACACTCTACATCATCAATCACATTCCTCTGTGGCTCCATAATCTCCTTGATCAGAAAATTTGGGACACAAATGAATTCCATGATGTTACGATACAGGTTCTCCTATGCCTTGAGTCCTCACTGACCTTGAAAGTATAGGAACAAAATGTTGGCTGTCATTGTAACCCTTCTTTTATTCTAACTTTTGGTCTGCAGACTTAGTTGCTAACTCTCCAGAAGAGAAGCATAATGATATTATTATACTATAAACCATGTAACTGATCTTAACCTCACCATCTGTGTGAATATCAAACATCTTAAACATAAAATGGAACAGTTATTTTGCATCAAGTATTGATAAGTTAAACTTTAAATCCCTACAGAATGTGAAGAAAAAAAATAAAAATATAGGGATAAACAACTATGTATTTTTACACAGAAATTTAGGAGTATAACCATATTCAGCATTATATTAAATATTGTAGGTGTGGGAATATTTAATATAATATTAAAGGACAGCTCAATGACAACTTATTCTTGTCTCTTGTTTTCATTTATTACCTTTTTTAAAAAACAAACATTTACTTGAAAGACAGTATAGCAGTATGGTTATGACATGGCAAGTAGTATGTATTTATTTTTTATTTTTATTTTTTTTGAAGAACAAATAGCAATGAGACAGTTTCAAATAAACAGTATAGATTCAATAATTAATACAGTGAATATTGTTTTCTTAGTGGTTTGTTGTCCTACAAGGTGCATACATGATATTCTACTTATAAAAACAATTAGAGCAGATGTCACAAATCAATGAATTAAGAGAATGTAGCTGAATACTTACCTTATTTTTTTAAAGCTGAATTATAGTACAGTTTCAATAATTAATACTTTCTACCTTGTTATCTTCCTACTGGTTGTCCATAGTACCAGAAGCTGACATAATATGCTGTTCAATCACTATTAGTGCAAATCTTCCTTCTCATAGAATTATGCAGAAGCACGGTATATTTATCCTAACTGTACTATTTATACAAACAGAGCATGATTCTTCCTTTGTATCCCCTTTTTTTGTTTAGACCTTTCAAAGACGGGCATTCCATTGTCATTCAGCAGTTATAGGTGCTTGAAGTTGGTAACACAATCCAACACATTCCAGCATTCCACAATAATAGTGAGTTATCTGAAGAAGTTGTTGACTATAGCAATTTACAGCTCAACTTATTATGGCCTTATTTTATATACCTCATTTATTTTATTTTTTTTATTTTTTTGTCTTTTTTTTTTTTTTTTTTGAGACAGGGTCTCACTATGCAGTTCAGGCTGTCCTTAAGCTCACTTTGTAGCTCAGGCTGGTCTCGAACTCACAACAATCCTCCTGCCTCAGCCTCCCGAGTGCTGGAATTACAGGCGTGCGCCACCACGCCCGGCTATATACCTCATTTATATGCTTTTCTGCTGGATGATTAAGACCGAGATAAAGCATGACCTATATAACAAAAAATGTAGCTTCTGTATTTGATGAGGTCAGTGAAGTCCCCTCAGGGTTTATCTTGTAGTCCTGTACCTTATTCTGTAGATCCTTTGTCAGTGTCAGCCATGTGAATGAGTCATGGCCATTGCTTGACCAGTTTGCTCTTTGTGAAAGCCTGAGAGAAAGTTTTCTCTTCATGTAACTCTCTTTAGGCGTACTATATATACATCATTGATTGCCTTCCTCTTTGGCTCCATAATCTTGATCAGAAAATTTAGGATCAACTGAGTTCCATGATTTTACAGTACAGGTTCTCCTATGTCTTGAGGAAACACTGATCCTGAAAGGTTAGGGCCAAATGTTGGCTGGCCTTGCAGTTCTTCTATTTCTCCAATTTTTCATCTGTGAACTTAGGTTGTTGACCATCCGTGCTGCTCAGTTTGCCCTACGTATCTGACTAAATGCTTTCTAGCTGTTATACATTTCTATTTGTATTTCTTCTTTTGACCTCTTATACTAGGGAGACTATATGATATTTGCACATGTGTGTCCGGTTTATTTCACATTCGAGTATATCTTCAACTGGCATCCACTTCAATTTAAATAATTCAAGTTTATCATTCTTTATAGCTGAGTAATATTCCATTACATAGAAATAGCACATCTTTTTCAAGAATTTCTTATGTAATGGGCATCTTGGTTGTTTCCAACATTTTGCTATCACAAATTGTACTGATATAAAAATAGGTACACCTATAGCACTATGATATGATGTTTTCAGTTCCTCTGGGAAAATTCCAAGTAGGAGGATAGCCAGCTTGAATGGGATTTCCAGTCCTACTTTTTTGAGGAGTCTCCACACTGATCTCCACAATGATTGTACCAGTCTACATTCCCACCAGCAGTGGAGAAGTGTTCCCTTTTCCCCACAACCTCTCCAACATTTATTGTTGGTTGATTTCCTTATGATAGGAAATTGTTTCTGGAGTGAGATGGTATCTCAGTGTTGTTTTTATTCGCATTTCATGGATGGATAGCAATGTGGAACATTTTTTCATATATTTATTTGCTTCTTTAATTTTGTCCTCTGAGAAGTGGGTGTTCATCTCAGATGCCCATTTCTGAATTAGGTCTTTAAATTTGAGGGCCCTGTTATATCTTAGTTCTTTATATATTCTAGAGAAAGACTTTTGTCTGAGTGAACATTAGTTAGGATTTTTTTTGAAATTTTTGGTTTGTCTTTTCACTTTCTTGACAGTTTCTTTTGAGGTGAAGAAACTCCTCAAGAAGAGTTGATCCCAGTTGTTGATTCTATCAAGTGTTTCCTATGTGAATATATATTTGTTCATGAACTCTTTGCATACCCCTTGTTTTCAAGAGTTTCTCCTACTTTATTTTCCAGGAGATTGAGTGTTTCTATTTTAATGTTTATATCTTTAATCCATTTTGATTTAAGCTGAGTGTATGGTGATACAGTCGGTTCAAGTTCTGGTTTTTGGCATGTAGAAAGCCAGTTTTTTCAGAACCATTTGTTAAAGAGGCTATCTTTCTTCCAGTACCCTTGTTTGGCCCCTTTGTCAAAGAGCAGCTGTATGAGTGTGCTCATAGATGCTACTGCATCTTCTAATCTATTCCCTTGATCCACAGGTCCATTTTGTTGCCAATACCATGTTGATTTTATCACAGTGAGTTTGTACTATAATTTCAAGACAGGAATTGTGATGCCTCCTGCCTTGTCTTTATTGGCCAAAATTGCCTTTGCTATTCTAGGTCTTTTGTGGTTCCAAATAAATTTTAGGAATGATTTTTCTAGGTCTGGGAGATATGTTGGTGGCAGTTTGATATGGATTGCATTAAATATGTACAGCAATTTTGGGAGTATGCCCATCTTCACGATGTTGGTTCTTCCTATCCAGGAGCATAGAATATTTTCCCATTTTCTGAAATTCTCTCTAACCTCTTGCTTAGGGTGTTACAATTTTCTGTGAAAAGATCTTTGACTTCCTTGGTTAAGTGAATACCAAGGTATTTCATTTTCTATGGTGCGATTATAAAAGGTATTTTTTTTTCTATTGTTTCCCTCTCAGTGTGTTTGCTCTCTGTGTAGAGGAATGCTATTGACTTTTGAGTATTGACTTTGTAAGCTGCTGTGGTACTGAATTTATGTATCAATTCTAGATGCTTCTTGGTGGAAGTTTTTGGGTCCTCCAAGTGAAATTTCATGTTATTTGCAAATAGTGGTAATTTAACTTCTTTACCTATTCCTTTTTTTTCCTCCCTCTTTTCTAATGGCCGTCGCTAATGATTCCAAAACTATATTGAATAGGAAGGGTGATAGAAGACATCCTTGTCTTTTACCTGATTTAAGAGTAAAAGATTTCAGTATTTCCCCATTTAGGATTTTATTATCTTTTGGGTTGTCATACATGGCTTTTATCAAATTAGAGTCCATCTATTCCAATTTTCTGTATAGTTTTGAATATGAATGAGTGTTGGACTTTGTGAAAAGCTTTTTCTGCATCAATTGAGATGATCATGTGGTTTTTAGATTTCAGTCTATTAATATAGTGTATTACATTTATATATTTTCAAATATTGAACCATCCTTGTATCCCTGCAATGAATTGTACCTGGCCATGGTGTATGATCTTCTTGATGATTTGCTGTATTCTACTTGCTAGGATGTTATTGAGTATTTTTGCATTTATGTTCATGACGGAGGCTGGCCTATAGTTCTCTTTTTGAGATATGTCTTCCCTGGTTTGGAATCAGCATAATACTTGCCTGCAGAAGTGAATGTGGAACTGCTTCATTTTCAATTTTATTAAAGAGTTTGAGGAGTGTAAAGATTATATCTTCTATAAATTTCTTGTAGAATTTAGCTGTGAATCCATCTAGACCTGGACTTTTCTTTGTCGATAGGCTTTTTATTACATTTTGTATTTCATTGGCTGTTATTAGCTTATTGAGAGTTGTTATATCTTCTTGGTTCAGTGTTGGTAATTTGTACCTTTTTAGGAATGTGTCTATTTCATTTGTGTCTTCTATTCTGTGAGCATAAATATTCTCAAAGTAGCTATTGATAATTTTCTGGATTTCCATTGGGTCTGTGGTGATTTCAACTCTTTCATTTCTTATTTCTTTTATTTGAATTTTTTCTTTCCTCTTTTTGATGAGGTTGGCTAGAGGCTTATCAGCTTTATTTAGTCTTTCAAAGAACCGACTTTTTGATTTGTGGATTCTTTGAACTGTTTTCTTCATCTCAAATGAATTAATTTCTGCTCTAATCTTTGT
>PVKA01022874.1:23274-36551 GCA_004027165.1 Ctenomys sociabilis | reverse complement strand
TTTTTTTTTTTTTTTTTTTTTTTTTTTTTTTGTCTTTTTTGAGACAGGGTCTCACTGTGCAGTTCAGGCTGGCCTTGAGCTCACTTTGTAGCTCAGGCTGGTCTCGAACTCACAACAATCCTCCTGCCTCAGCCTCCCGAGTGCTGGGATTACAGGCATGCGCCACCACGCCCGGCTTCAAAAAAATTTTTTTAAAAAGTTTGAAGTGATTAATTCAAAGGAGCTTGGTACTTGGAAATAGATGGCAGAGTCATGGGTTTGCAGAGTCACTTGGTGGCATTAACATAACGGGACTGCAGGGCCTTCCTCTTGCCAAGGGGTGGCCGAGGCCCCTGGCCACCTGCTCCACTGCCTGCCTCTCTGAGGCCGACCGCCCCTCCTTCCTCAGGTGAGCATTGCCGTGGGCTGTGCCACGCGCAACAGGACGGTGCCCTTCTGCAGCACGTTTGCGGCCTTCTTCACGCGGGCCTTTGACCAGATCCGCATGGCGGCCATCTCTGAGAGCAACATCAACCTCTGCGGCTCCCACTGTGGCGTGTCCATCGGTGAGTGGAGGCAGCCAGTGATTTCCCTCAGCTCGGGCCGGAAGGGCGGGGCGAGGTGGGGCCAGGATTTGAGCATGGGCCAATCCCTGGCTGGGGGCTCTTACTCTTGCTGCTGCTTTTCCCATCATACCTCAGGGGAAGACGGGCCTTCTCAGATGGCCCTGGAAGATCTGGCCATGTTTCGGGCAGTCCCCATGTCCACCGTCTTCTACCCAAGTGATGGAGTTGCTACGGAGAAGGCTGTGGAGTTAGCAGCCAATACAAAGGTTAGTCCCGTCCATCCCTGGCTGTCCTTTTGTCTTTTTTGAGACAGGCTCACCTATGCAGTTCAGGCTGGCCTTGAGCTCACATTGTAGCCCAGACTGGTCTCAGACTCCGGCAGCCATCCTCCCTCCCTCCAAGTGCTGGGACTACAGGTGTGCACCAGTACACCTGGCCTGTCCTTTCTTGTGCTGGCAGTTTGCTGTTCCCTCGGGGGATAGAAGAAGAGCCCAGCATGGAGCAGAAATCCAACCAGAACATAAACATTGTTATTACACTGACGATTTTGCCAAGCCATCTCTGACATGGTTGGCTGCAGACACCTATTTACCCTCAGGAGTTGGCGTCTGCAGAAGAGAGGGGCCGAGTGGTTCAAGTGGGAGAAAGCTGCTTCCAGTCAAGGGCTGGCAAAATAGGGGCTGAGAGGAGTGCTTAGCCAGGCGTAGGCTGCAGGGCATGCGAGTCCTTTATCCATCCTTCGCAGAGTAGCCAGAGGTGGGGACTGGAAGACCCCCTGTGGGGATGACAGGCTGGAGGAAGCTTGCACACAGTGGGGGGGCCCATCCCTAGGAAGGCGCAGCCTTCTAAAGCTGGAGGCCACACCCTCTATCTCTCAGGGCATCTGCTTCATCCGCACGAGCCGCCCAGAGAACACCATCATTTACAACAACAATGAGGATTTCCAGGTCGGCCAAGCCAAGGTCAGTGCCGTGCAAGTCTGTGCAAGACCCACAGGAGTGCCTGAACCTTCCCTGCCACCACGCCCGGGAGTCAGGGCCCTCATGTTCCCCGTGTCACCCCCAGGTGGTTCTGAAGAACAAGGATGACCAGGTGACTGTGATCGGGGCTGGGGTGACCCTGCATGAGGCGTTGGCTGCTGCAGAGCTGCTGAAGAAAGGTGAGGAGCAGAGGGCTGCACGCTAGCAGGCTTGAGGAGGAGGGCCCTAGAGGTGACAGCAGCAGTGATTAAAGCTGCCCTTTGGTGCCCAGGAGATGGCCCAGTAGAATAAGCGCTTGCCTGGCAAGCCTGAGTTCAGTCCCCAGTTCTGCCAAAAAAAAAAAAAAAAAAAAAAAAGCTGCCCTTTGAGTACTTACTCCAGGCCCCACATGAGGGCTAATTCTGGAGGCCACAGGGACCACAGTCCCCAGAGAGCTTTAGCAAGGTGTTCAGATCAGAGGCCCTGGAGCCTGGGCTTGACTATCTAGGCACCAGGTTACTATTGACTGTCACCGTGCCCCAGCTTCCCTGGCTGTGAATGGGAGATGCTGCACTAGCCCTTGGTCTGTGCTGAGGATTAAGTGTGGCTTGGTATTGTGGTGGCCACTGTGAGCTGCAGCAACCCCCTGCTGTGGACTGCAAAATGTGTCTGGTTTCTGAGCTGTGCTGAGCTGCAGCCGTTAGTCAGGTGACCTCAGGGTGGGCGGGGATTGGTGAGCAGTACGGGAGAGCGAGACCCAGGCTGCAGTGGCAGTGGCATGTGCGTGGGGAGGGCGCCTGGCCCACAGGGCCCCGGAGGCAAGCGTTCAGTGAGTAGCAGGCGTAGCTCTTCCCTTCTGAGGCCGCTGCTCTGCTGGGTGCTCCGGGACCCTCCCTCTGACACCTCCCTCCTGCAGCCTCCATGACTTCCTAGACCTGTCCCTTGTCTCAGATCAGATACCCGGAGGTTGCGCCTTGCTCTCTTCGTCTTCAAAGCATGAATGGAGCTCCTCAGGGTGTGTACACTCCACCCTGCACTCCATGGGCCTTGCAGGGCTGGGGCTCCCCAGAGAGGATTGGCAGGC
Organism: Ctenomys sociabilis; assembly: GCA_004027165.1. Classification (NCBI taxonomy): domain Eukaryota; kingdom Metazoa; phylum Chordata; class Mammalia; order Rodentia; family Ctenomyidae; genus Ctenomys; species Ctenomys sociabilis. The sequence goes on along the minus strand of PVKA01022874.1, from coordinate 33,963 downwards.
ATACGCTCAGCAGGGAACAGTTGGTTCTCTCTAGGTTGGGGACAGGTCTAGGGGCTCATAAGTTGTGTGTCAGCCCCCAGAACACTCATACCCAGGGGTCTATCCAAGCCAACTATAGGCAGGGCCACAGCACCCTTCTTCCGTCACCCACACCTGATCCTTTTTCCTTCACAGATAAAATCAACATCCGAGTGTTGGACCCCTTCACCATCAAGCCCCTGGACAGAAAACTCATTCTGGACAGCGCCCGAGCGACCAAGGGCAGGATCCTCACTGTGGAGGACCACTACTATGAGGGTAACAGCCTGTGGCAGATGTCAGGGGAGGTGGTGGGAATTCCCTGGGTCATGGCCCAGGCTGGATGTGACCTTCAGTTCCTCAATTCCACAGCCTTTTCCTCTTGCCATTGAGGTTGAAATCTTCAGCCTGGCTGAGAAAGGCTGTGCATTAGCTGGGTCCTCGAGCCAAGCCCGAGATCCACTAAGAGACCTCAGAAGGTAGCTCTGGACTTTCTGGGCCATGGCTGCCCTCAGGGCCCAGATAAAGGAGGCTGGGGGTATTTGTGCAGAATCAAACAGGAAAAGCAGTGCTGAGTTTCTCGGACCTTGCGTCTCGCACCAGGCAGCCTCTGCGGGTGCACACTGCCTCCTTCTGAGAAGCCGCACAGGAAGAGAGAGGGGCTTGGGCTCTGATCTATTGATATGAGTGCTGTGCAGAGGAGAATGTGCTGACACGCTCCTTCAGTACAGGAACGCTGGAGGGCTGAGGCAGGAGGATTGCGAATCTGTGCCCAGCCTGGGTAACTTAGCAACTTAGTGATACCTTGTCTTGAAAAATAAGAAGGGCTGGGGGGTGGAGCTCAGTGTGAATACCCTGGATTCAAGCCCAGCAATGGGGAAAAATAAAACCAGTGGCGTGGTTAGTGCCATCTGCTCTGGCCCGTGTGCAGTCTCTGACAGCCCTGGCTCAGGGAGCAGACCCAGCCTGGTGAGGGGCTGCAACCCACAGCCCAGTCACCCCAGCCCGTCTTCACCTCCTTTCTCTTGCCCAGGGGGCATCGGTGAGGCGGTGTCTGCAGCAGTTGTGGGTGAGCCCGGAGTCACTGTCACCCGCCTGGCTGTCAGCCAGGTGCCAAGGAGTGGGAAGCCAGCCGAGCTGCTGAAGATGTTCGGTATTGACAAGGAGGCCATTGCCCAGGCTGTGAGAGGGCTCGTCACCAAGGGCTAGGGAGGGCTTGGGGGCCGGCTGGGGCGGGGCTCTGCACATTCCTGGAAGACTTGGCAAAGGTGCTCAAAGATGTACTGAGAAGAAAGAAAATATGTTTTGAGAAAAACGAATCATGCCTGAAGTATCTTCCTTAAAATGGGCAGAGCTGCGGCGGGAGGGTAAGGGGCTGGCGATCTTGGCTTTGGGCTGGGCCCCGTTCCGAGGAGACAGTTCCAGGGGTCCAGCCCCGTCCTCAACTGCCAGAAGGACTGTGGCCTCCTCAGCTCTCGGCAGGCGAGGCAACACCCACTGAGCCACCTTCTCACAGGGCTGGACCCAGGCCTGTAGTCGGGGTCGGCTGAGGCAGCGATCGATTTGCACATTGCCCCTCTCCAGCATCCTTGGAAGCAGGGAGAATCGGCAGCCTCGCCCGCTGGACCCCTTTCCTCTGTCCTAGGCTGGCATCAGAGCCAGTCAGTTGACAGGAAACAAATATGGAGGGCCATTTCCCCTCGGCACCATAGGCCTCACAGTTCCAGGTATGCAGATTTGTCCCTTTGGTTTGTTCAGGTGCGGATTTCCTGGGCCCCAGTACTAGACAAGGTTGTTTTGTTTTGGGGCGGAACTGGCGATTGAGCTCAGGACCTTGCACTTGCCAGGCAGGGGTCACTGCTGGTGCCACTGAGCTATCTCCCCAGTCCTGGTAGTAGGCTTAGGACTCTGTGTTTTGTTTTTGAAACAGAGTCTCATTGTGTAGCCCAGGCTGGCCTTGAACTCCTGCCTCAACCTCCCAAGTACTGAGATTTCGGGCATTCACCACTACACCCAACTGGCACTCTGCTTTAGCAGTCTGTGCTGGAAACTGATACCACATTTGGGAAGCTGGACAGGTCCAAGCTACCGCCTAGACCTGCTCTTCTGCTCCAAGTGAAATAGAGTAAAAGCTGAGGGAGAAAATACGCAGAGCTCCAGGCAGCTCCCTTCGTTAGGCAAGTAATGTGCGCGCCATCTGGCGGCTCTCGGTGGTACTGCAGCCTTTCTGATGGCGCTTGGGTGGAGGAACTTTGGCAATAGGGATTGGGATCCGCTAGTCAGCAGCTTCTCGCGGAAGCAGGGGCTGCTGGTGACATCATTGGGGCCCTCTTGCAATCTGGTACTTTATCTCATTTAATGCACCACAACAAGATACCCCCACTTAGCAGCACCGAGGCTTAGAGATCCTATTTGACACAGTGCATCGGGTAAGGGGCTGGGGAAAAGACCTGATTCTGGGTTCTGAAGTAGTGGCCCCTGCACCTTCCCACCCCTGGGGCTCTGCAAGGAGGACACAGTCAGGCCTTCAGTCCCCCAGGAGAAAAGCCGCCTGCGGCTCGGGTCCCAGATGAGTGTCAGCAGACTGCTGTGGGCTCCTGCAGAGACATTTCTAGCAGCAGATGGGACAGTAGTGCTCAGAATGCGGGCTGCTGCTCCTGTCCCCAGGGGGCCACTGCTCCCCTCAGTCCCAAAGACGTGAGCAGCACTGGCCCATCCAAAGCAGAAGGGTGGGAGGGCGGCCCTCTCAGCCTGCTCTCCAAGCCCCATGGCTAAGGCAGGAGGAGGCAGGAGGAGACTAGGGACAGGGCAGGATGCGGGGGACAAGAGCCCCAAGATCCCTGGCACAGTAGCCTGCACCTGGGGCATCCAAGATCAGGAGAACAGATCCAGGTGCCACGATGGGTCCTGCACTTTGCAGTATCTTTCCTTCACTTGGAATATGGAGAAGGCGCCTTGGGTCTGTTACCAGTCTGTCACAGAAGCTGGGTGGGAGGGTGGGGGAGGCCTGCACCCAGCACAATCAGCACGATGTGTCCTGGGCCTGGGTGGAGGCAGGGGTCACCTGACCTGACAGAAGGGAAGCCCAGAGGTCAGCGTGGCCTAAGGACTGCCAAGGCTGGAGGTTCCACAATAGCTGCCCGAGGCTGAACGAGCCCACTGACCGAGGGAGGCCAGAGGCCACTGTTCCTCCTAACCCTGGTACTGTGACTTGGGGTAGGGGTAACCGCTGATTTCTCAACCTCTAGCCGTGGGAGAGAGCTGCAGCCAGCTGAGCCTGACAGACAGGGAAAGCTTCCAGCCGTCCCCCCCCAACCAAAAGGGGTGCAGGTCTGGGTCTGGTGCTCCACCTGCCCTCCCCGCTGCTCTCTGCTCTGCTGCACTGGGAGTTACCTCCCCTAGCTTCAGTTTCCCCCTCTGTGAGACAGCAGTGAGGACAGCCTTGGGAAGAGTGAGCCCCTGGTCCAGGTGGCAGGGTGGGCGGGGCTGCCTAAGGTCCTGGGTCTTAGACTGCCGCCAACGCCACTGGAGCCTTAGAGGGGCTTCTAGCCCTCTGGGAACCTAGAGAGGCAACGGGAGTAGGGAGGAGCCAGAAAGCTGCTGAGACCCCAACTGTAGTCCATTCAGGCTATCATGATGTACTATAGATTGGCAGCCTTCAAGAACGGGTTTTTTTCGGTTTTTGTTTTCAGTGGTGGGGATTGAATCCCCAGCCTCAGGTACATTAGGCAAGTGCTCTAGCCACTAAGCCACTGCCCATTCTTGATCTTTCTTCTTATACTGATAAAAGTTAGATCAGATCAGAGCCCACAACCTCATTTAACCTGAGTACCTTTCTTGTTTTGTCCTGTTTCCAATCCAGTCACATTAGGAGTTTGGGGCTTCAACATACTGTGTTAAGTTTGGAGAAACAATTCAGACCATAAGGGCCTTCAAAACTGCCAAGTATGGCTGGGGAAATAGCTCAGTGGCACAAGGGTCATGAGTTCAATCCCCAGTGCAAACAAAACAAAAAACCCTGCCAAGTACATGGCTTACCCATCCTCTCCATGGGAAACACTGATAGATGTTGGGAATTTTCTTTTTTTTTCTAACAAATTTAGTACAAAGTCTGCAGGGTGTACAGGGTCTCACTACATCAGACTCGTAGTGATCCTCAATTACTGTCTCAGAACTTCCCCGGAGCAGGGTTGGCACCACAAGTTGGAAATCGAACCCTCGCCCCTGTGCTCTGCCTAAGCAGGAGCTTTAGTCCACTGAGCTATCAGGCTGGCCCCATGAATTTTACTTTCTAGATGATCCTGTGAACTCAAGTTTTCTAAAGCTGGATCTGTTTTGAAGATCTTGCAGACTGCCTGACCTTGAATGATTACAATATCATGGACTACTCAAAAGTGTCTTGGGCTATAGCTTTTTATTTTTATTTGTTTTTGCCTTTTGAGACAAGGTCTCCCTAAACACTCCAGGCTGTCCTTGAGCTAACTGTGTAGCCCAGGCTACTTTCAAACTTTCAATAATCCTCTTGCGTCAGCCTCCTGAGTGCTGAAATTATGGGCTTGCACCATCATGCCCAACTTTATAACTATTTACTTATCTATTTATGTTTTTGGTACAGGATTGAACTCAGGACCTTGTGCTTACTATTAGTGCCACTGAGCTATCTCCTAGCCCCAATGGCTTTTTAAAATAACCAAAAGGGCTGGCCAAATAGCTCAGTGGATTAAAGTGCCTGAAAGTAGGTGCAGGGGCCAGGGGTTCAATCCCCAGGCCTGCTGTGCCAGCCACGCCCCCTAGAGCACACTGAGACGGCAATTGAGACTGAGCATGGTGGCACACACCTGTAATCCCAGCTCTTGGGAGGCTGTAATCAGGTGGATCAGTAGGAGTCTGATCTAGTAGTGAGATCCTGAACACCCCGTAGGCCCTTTCCCAAAATACAAAAAAATAAAATAACCAAATGAATATGTCTGTCTATCATCTATCTGTCTGTCTGTCTGTCTTGTCTGTCTGTCTGTCTGTCTGTCGAGCTATCTATCTATCTGAGGTAAGAGTCTTGCTAAGTCTCTCAGTTCTCCAGGCTAAGCCTGAATTTGCAATCCTCCTTCCTTGGCCTCCCAATGCTGGGATTATAAATATGCTCCACCCCAAGCTCAATTACTGTAACTTTTGTATCTGACTAATATCCTTGTGACTAATAGATAAATTGAATGTACCACTAAATTAGCAGTCCCGTAACCCTCCCAACCCTGAAGCTGAGTCCATCATAAGCAAACATCCAAGGGCTGGGGATGGACCTCTGGTTGAGCACCTTCCTAGTGTGTATCAGAGCTGGCTTCAACCCCCAGCACGGAAACAGAAGGATAGGTTTTCCGTTTTGCTGTAGCCCGCTAGCTGATGTTCCCACTAACACAATTGGTAAATGTATTGATTGTCTTTATGTTCTGCAACTATGTTCATGTAACCTCTTCTACAGTGGAGCAGCGGCTATGGTCACGTGTATTTGGCTCAGAATAAACTTTTCTGCTGGGGAGATAGCTCAGTGGATTAAGTGCTTGCCTAGCAAGCACAAGGTCTGAGTTCGATCCCTGGTAACACCACCAAAAATAATAATAATAATAATAAACTTTTCTATCTTAGAAGTAGAAATGCTTTATGTTGGAAGCCTTGAAAGTGCTCATCCTGACCCAGCACTCCCTCATCTGCTGCCAATAAGCGGCAGTCCGTGGCATCCCGGTCTCATGACCTGTACCCCTCCCCCAAGCTCATCTTCCATGCAGTGGCTTAAGGGAACTTTCTGGACTGTCACCCACACCCCCTTCTCAAACACCCCCTCCTAGCCCCATGGCTACCACAGAATGAAACCCAGCCTGGAGCAGGGCCCTGCATGGACTCCTACTCCCTCTGGGCTCCCTGGAACCACGTCTCCCTTGCTACCCAGGGGCCAGGGGCCCCTCTCACCTCCTCAACATCCTCCCCACTTCCTTCTCTGTCTTCCAGGCTGGGTTGGCATCTGCCCACTCAGGGCTAGGGAACGCAAAAGTGAGGTACAGGAAAACAATGGAGAGGCCTTAAGAGGGCAGGGATTCAGGGGCTCAGCAAAGACTTCTGAGAGGAAAGGGTGTTTAAGCTAAGCCTCAAGGTACAGACTGGGTTTGGCCTGAGTGTATTCCAGGAAGCATCTTCGGAGTAGAGTAAAGGTCTACTTTGACTAGAGGGCACATAGAGGGAGAGCAGCATTGTAATAAACAACTACGCTAGATAGACAGTAATATGCAGCCGGGGAGGGAGGGATCGGGTCCTCGAGGACATCAGCACCAAAATACAGACGTCAGCACTGTGGCTGAAAGCAAATCTGGAGCCTCAGGCCTCAGGTCTGAGATGCACTGGCCCAGCCTGGGGGCCTCCCTAGGAGTACACAGCAGCTTGAGAGCAGGCTGCTTATACCTTGTGCTGCAACTGGGGCCTCTCCAGGGGCTCCAGAGAGGCATCAAGCCCATAGGCGGTGAGCACAGCATCCAGACCCCCGCTCCCCTCTCCCCCTGGGGTCCCAACAATGCTTTTCGGTACTCTTGCTATGTGACTCGCTTCCCTGTTGGATACTTACTAGCTCAGTGGCTATACCTGTAACTGTATAGGGTGATTATACCCTGGCCACATTGTGTTCATGCTGTCATTGTGCTGTATAGACTACCCTGACAAAGGGGTTTGGTGTGCAGCACACCCAAGAGCCCTCCTGGAAATCCAAGAGCAACTTTTTTTCCCCTTATTTCCGACAAAACTCTCCTAGCTTCTTCCTTTGCTTTGAAACTTTCTTCCTGGATGTTGTGAAACCACAAGCCCAACACGTCTGCCATCTAACCGGTTGCGGAGTGGGTTTTTCCTGTATTGTGTCGGAGGTCTCATCGAGATCATGGGAGGAGGTAAGTGTCTGCTTTTATCTCATGGCACCCCTCTATATTTTAACTGGATTCTAGACTATGACTCATTTGGGCATTTAAGACTTGTCAGCTAGGCGTGGTGGCGCATACCCCTAACGCCAGCACTGGGAAGGCTAAGGTAGTAAGACTGCCATAAGTTCCAGGTCAGCCTAGGTTGCGTGGTGATTTTATTTATCTATTTATTTGTTTGTTTGTTTTTGTGCAGGGTCTCACTACGCAGCCCAGACTTGTAGCGATCTTCCTAATTTCTGCCTCCCTAGTGCTGGGATTACAGGCGCGCACCACCACGCCTGGACTCCATCCCCACCGGCTCAGGGCATCTGAAGGCGGGGCCAGTGCAGCGTGCAGAACTGCATGATGATTTTAAGGCCAGCCTGAACTGCAGAGTGAAACCCTGGCTCAGAAGTGTTTGCAACCTAGGGATGGCCCACTAGCTCGGCGGATTAAAGCACCTGCTTTGGCAGATGCAGGGACTGGGTTTGATCCCTAGTGTGCCATGCTGGCCCCACCCCTACAGCACACTGTGATGGCAACTGAGACTGGGTAATCCCTAGAATCCCAGTTCTCTGGGAGGCTGAAAACAGGAGGATCACAACAAGTGTGATCTGTGTAGTGAGACCCTGTAGACCCTGTAACTAAATACATAATGGTAAGCCCTGTATAGGCAGCCAGCTCACATGACAAGACATTGCTTCAGCATTTTTTTTTTTCTTAATGTATTTAGGACAAGGTCTACAGGTCTACAGGGTCTCACTATACAGATCAGGTCAAACTTGTAGTGATTCTCCTGTTTTCAGCCTCCAAAGTGCTGAGATTACAGGAGTGCACCAACACGCCCAGTCTCAATTGTCATCTCAGCATGCCCTGGGGCAGGACCAGCAGAACCGCCAGGGATCAAAGCCCCGGCCACTGCGCTCTGCTTAAGCAGGCACTTCAGTCCACTGAGCCATCTGGCCAGCCCTCAGACTCATTTCCTTTTTTTTTTGGTAGAACCGGGGATTGAACTCAGACCCTTGCACTTACCATGGAAACGCTTATCCTACTGAGCCATCTCCAGGGTCCTTCTCAGAATCATTTCTAAGCCAGTGTTATGTTGTATGTACAGTTCTGTACACAAAACCCTCTGGGCCACCCAGTGTGTGGTCTTCCCTGTTGGTGAGTATCAGCTCACGACTACCCTGCTCTGTAAGTGCATAGCTACAACTTTCTTTTCTATTCTTCAGGAGTAAAAAAGCTTCCCTCCGCCGTCCTCACCACGGGTTCTCCAGTCCTCCAGGTCCTCGTCCACCACTGCGGCACTGCTGGAGGGAGCATCCTGAAATTCTAATTGGTTTGCACGCGGCCTCTCAGTCAGGGCTGGGGCCCCAGGGCAGGTTTTGACACTTTACCCCTGTGAGGACGGCTGTTATCAGTGTCAGAAAGGGGTAATGTGCGACTCTTCGTGCCTAAGTTACCTCTGTTGTTGCTAAGACGACATATCTGACATCCAAAATAAAGACAGAAAGGTTTCATCGTAGTTCACAGCTTTTAGGGATTTCATTCAATAATTGCCTGGCTCTAGGGCACTGTGGTACAGCAGAGGAGAAACAGTTGATGGAAGGTGGAAGGCAGCAAGCAAGTGACAACACTCCTCTTTCTGTCCCTTGTATGCTGCCCAGGCTACCCACCCCTAGGGAAAGGGACACTGACGCCCAGGGTAGGGTGGGCTCAGCCGTGGCATTGCACCATGCACCAACCCCAGCGTCACGTTCTCAATCCCAGCGTCACATACTCTAGATCTAGCCTCTGCCAAAAATCTCCATGTATGACTCCAGCAGGATTTGGGGGACATCTAGGTGCAAGCCATAACACTTTATGATAACATTTCATAATTAATCTTTTTTTGAATGTATTTGGTACAGGGTCTGACTATGCAGCTCAGGCTGGCAATGATCTTCCTGTTTTCAGCCTCCCCAGTACTGGGATTACAGGTGTGCGCCACCACGCCCGGACTCAGTGGCCACTCAGCCCACCCAGGGCAGGGCTGGCCTGGCATATAGTGCAGGGATCAATAAATCTTTATTTTTCCTTTCCAATAGAAGGTTCTTGAATCACTAGCAAAATAAGTGCAGACCTATCAGGTGTCCAAAGGTAGGTACCTTTTGCAGACCACATAATCCCACCCAGAAGGGAATCAGAATTCATGTTCATTCAGGAAGACCAGGGTTTGGCTGGCCTTGTACCTGATCAAGGGTCTCTCATGGGACCTAAAACATAGACCTCCATTCTGGGTGACCCCAGAGAGAGGTGCTTCCAAAAGCACTGTTACAGCTTGTATCTAGTGTCTCCCAGAGCCTCGTGCTCATGTGTAGTTTGTTTTTCAGGACCAGGGATCAAACTCAGGGCCTGGTGCTTGCCAGGCAAGTGCTTATGCCCCTGAGCTATATCCCCAGCTTATGTGCCGGGGTGTTTTAGGCAGGGTTTCACTATGTAGCTGGGGCTGGCCTTGTCTTGTGCTCACTTTTGTAGCTCTTGGTCTTGAATGCTCAGAGATCCTTGCAAGTGGTGGGATTGCAGGTGTGCACCACTACCCCTAGCTCTGGCTGAGACAGCATACCAGGGATCGGGGGCAGAGACCACACAGAATGTGGGGCTGGGGGTCACAGTCAAACTCAGGTCCTTCTGCTTGCCAGGTAGATGCTTATGCCTCTGAGCTATCCCCACACACACACACACACACGCGTGTAGGGTTTCTAAGAGCTGCCTAGATCTAGTGTGTGTGATACTGGGATTAATACTGGGATTAAAGGGCCAGGGAGATAGCTCAATAAAATAAGTGTTTGCTTAGCCGGGCGTGGTGGCGCAGGCCTGTAATCCCAGCACTCGGGAGGCTGAGGCAGCAGGATTGTTGTGAGTTCGAGACCAGCCTGAGCTACAAAGTGAGCTTAAGGCCAGACTGAACTGCATAGTGAGACCCTGTCTCAAAAAAGACAAAAAAAAAAAAAAAAAAAAAAAAAGAAAAAGAAAAAAAAAACACCTGGGATTAAGGGTATGTGGTATTTTCTCTCAGCAATAAAAAAAATAACTAAGACAAGCATACATATTTATGAGCCCCAAAAATATAGCTGAAAAAGAAAAAGAATAAAGTTTAAAGGAGCACCTTGAATCTGCCCTTCAATTCCTCTCCCTGTTCCCCTCCTTCTCCCTCTCCCTCTCAACCTCTCTTCAAGTTAAAAAGCAGTGGATCAGTTTATTGGTTTATTTTGATTATTGGTTCAATTTCCTGTTTGGCAATGCTTTTGAAGTTAATTGTGGCTTTTGCCTTGGGAGCCATGTTTTGCTAAGAACTAAAGACCTACCTGGGACAAAAAAAAACCCTTACTCTCCTGGCTCAGTGGATTAAAGTGCCTGCAAGCAGGTGCAGGAGCTAGGGGTTTGATCCCTGGGCCTGCCATGCCAGCCCCAGCCCTGGGGGGCACTGAGACAATTGAGACTGGGCATGGTGGTGCACCCCTGTAATCCCAGCACTTGGGAGGCTGTAAACAGGCAGATCACTATGAGTTCAATCTAGTAGTGAGACCCTGAACACCAAAAAAAAAAAAAAAGAAAAACACCAAAAAACAGGAAAACCCACATGCTTAACTGTTTTTCTTTTCTTCCTTCCTTCCTTCCTTCCTTCCTTCCTTCCTTCCTTCCTTCCTTCCTTTCTTTTCTTTCTTTCTTTCTTTCTTTCTTTCTTTCTTTCTTTCTTTCT
>PVKA01022874.1:0-23174 GCA_004027165.1 Ctenomys sociabilis | reverse complement strand
TTGTGCCACTGAGCTATTTACCAGGCCAACGTTTTTTTATATATATACAGTTCAGACTCGTGATCCTCCTGTTCCATCTCCCCCAGCTCTGCAATTACAGGCTTGCACCACCATGCCCAGTTTCTGGGCCAGCTTGGCCTATAGTATCAGGGATTGAAGAAGCTAGGTGCTTGCACTTGCCAGGCAGACACTTATGCCGCCAAGCTATGCCCAGCCTTTATTTTTCTTTTTCAGACAGGGTCTTTTTCTGTAGTCCAGGCTGGCCTTCAGCTCACTATGTAGCCTAGGCCAGCCTTGAGCTTGCAGTTCTCCTGCCTCAGCCTCCCAGGTGCTGGGAGTACAGACATGGCATCACAATGCCTGCAAACCTTGGGTCTGGTAGTCTCTCTTCCCTTCTGGTTAGGATTTAGTTCTTGTGCCTTGCATAGGGACCCTCCTGTCCCTTCTCTACTGTCTCTTTCCTGAAAAAAAAAATAGTTCTACTTATAATAAATTCTTTTTTTGGTAGCTATCAGGTTCCCAAACCTTCAAGTGACCAGGTTTCCACAGGTCTGTCCAGCGTGTTGAGTCACTCTCTGCAATCTGGTTCCAGAGTGACGCTGACCTTCATCTTCCTTCTAACTTATCTGTGGGTCATATTAATAGAAAACTGGCCCAGATTTAATCATAAAACTCTCAGAAAAGAATGAAAACATCTTAGTTCAAGTTCACCTTTCTTCCCTTAGACAAGACTGAAAATGAGGAAACATCTCTACCCCTGTCCCTTCCTCCTCTGCCTCAAAAATGCCACTCAGGCAGGGAAGACTGGTTTTTATAACACAGATGAGTTCCTTGATAAAATTTAAAAAGAAAAAAAAATTTCTAGGGACTCCTACAAGCCTAGTGACAGCTTTAAGCAGAAACAGGTATGAAGGCATTGCCACAGCCCCGGAGCCCCACAGGACTGCCTGTTCAGTGCCATGATTTCTCTCCAAAGCACGTCACCAGGTCGGTAACTGTGAACAGCCTATGGCTAAACATGACCCAAAAGGTCACAGGATCACAACAAGGGGAGCCCAGGCACCTGGTGGCAGCAGATAAATTTGGTTGGCGTCACTTCCTTGAGCACCCCAGTTGGTGGAATCAACTGGATGGAATCAAACCTAAGAGGTGTTTTAGGGACAAAACAGGCAGGGAGAGATGGGGCTCTTTCTCTCCCCTTATTTCTTTTTAAGATGAAAAAACTGGCATAGGTGGACAGCCTTGGCAGGTCTGCCGCCACCTTTTGGAATAGGCACTTAGCTCCTGAAGAGTGTCACTTCTTTTCTTTCGATACCCAAACCTGGCCTGAGTATCCCCCTAAAAACAGAATAGCTCCAGTTGCCTCTTCCTGTCAAAACAGCACTCTGTGTGTGTGTGTGTGTGTGTGTGTGTGTGTGTGTGTGTGTGTGTGTGTGTAACCAGGGATTGAACTCAGGCCCTTGCCTTATTCAACTGAGTCATCTTCCCGGCCCGAAAATAGCACTTCTGATTGCTGTAATGTCAAACAACTGTGACAGGGCCAGGGAGATGGCTGAGTAGAACAAGCGCTTCCTTGGCAAGCACAAGGGTCTGAGTTAAATCCCCAGTTCCACCAAAATAAATAATAAATAAACAACTGTGATGATCAACACAGAAGCCCTGAAAACTCTCTGTGGTTATTCTAAAATATTTTAGAATTAAGTGGAACTATTAGCATGAAGCCTTTATGTTTGTTTGTTTTTGTCTTTTTTTTTGAGACAGGGTCTCACTATGCAGTTCAGGCTGGCCTTAAGCTCACTTTGTAGCTCGGGCTGGTCTCGAACTCACAACAATCCTCCTGTCTCAGCCTCCCAAGTGCTGGGATTACAGGCATGCGCCACCACACCCGGCAAGCCTTTCTTAAAAAAAAAAAAATCCTGCTTTCACAGGTGTAAAAGCTTTCTTCCTTCTGATTCTTATTATAAGAGATCTCGGGAACTGAAGCGTTGAGTGATTTATCTCCTGAGCTTCGCTGAGCTTCATGGTGGCAGGCAGAGGGCTCTTCCTGGCAAAGGTGATGACATACCCATCTGTGACCTCATCCCAAGAGTGAGCCTAGCTGCTTACTCCATGGCAACCAGGATGGACTTTGCCTTGCTTATGGTTAGAAAATTAAAACCTTACTAATATGTCATCATGTAGTTCAGGCTGGACTTGAACTCATAGTGTAGCTGAGACTGGCCTTAACCTCAACAGTGATCCTTTGTGTCAGCCTCGCTCCTGCTGGAATTACAGGACAGAATGTAGACAGCCCCCTGCCTTATTTTTGCTGGCCCTTGCTAGACTGATCTACTCCTCTGTCATTTTTACCACTTCCCTTGATTGCTGAAAGTACAGGAAAAAAGAGGTAAAAAGGAAGTGACTGAACCAAGTGATACTTCAAATTCATTGGGCCGCAGTGGGTAAAAGCAAGCTAATATTCTAGTTGGTAAGATATTTGTGGTATGTTTGTTAAGTGAAAGGGAAGGCTGTATAGTATACATGATACTATTTGAAAAATAAAACTTTGGGGCTAGGGGAAATAAAGAAGAGATCTCAAAAGGTGTGGTAGTGTACCTGTGTGATCCCGGCACTCAGGAGGCTGAGGCAGGAGGATTGCCACAAGTTCAAAGCCAGCCTCTGCTATGTAGAGAGACCCTACATCAAAAAACAAACAAAAAACTTAAACTAAGAGAGAGAGAGAGGATAGGGAAGAGAGGAAGAGGAGAGACAGAGAGATCTGCTGATTAATGACCTGTATTAAAAAAAAAAAATACCGAGAGAGCCGGGCGTGGTGGCGCATGCCTGTAATCCCAGCACTCGGGAGGCTGAGGCAGGAGGATTGTTGTGAGTTCGAGACCAGCCTGAGCTACAAAGTGAGCTTAAGGCCAGCCTGAACTGCACAGTGAGACCCTGTCTCAAAAAAAAGAAAAAAAAAAAAGACAAAAAAAAAAAAAAATACCGAGCCCTACACTGTGGTCTGTAATCCCAGCACTCAGAATCTGAGGCAAGTGCATAGCAAGACCTTGTCTCAAAAAAAAGCCTCACCACACAGGGATGATGGACGGCTGTGCCCTGTGGATGACGAAGGCCCCATGGATGGCCGTGGCTACCTCTGTTGAGAGCTTTGCACCCAGACCAAAATGACCATTGGAGACCCAACCCATGGTGACAGACAGCTTAAACTCGGCCTGCTTCTGCACAAAGAAGACCTTCAGAATGTCATCCCCAGGGGAAGTGGCCAGGGAAAAGTCGATCATTGCAGACTCTTCAGTGGGCAGGGACAAGAGCTAAATATCCTCCAGGGATGTGACCTTCATGACCTTGACCAGCCGGCCCAGCTTGGGGACAAGGAACGCCTCCCTGTCTTCAGCCTCCTCAGTCGGGGTCCTAAGGCCCCCAGGTCCTCCCACTCTACCAGTATCATCTGCCATTGATGTTTTTCAAGAAAGAAGCATGATAGCTTGAACCTATATATATTTTTCTAATTTTTAATTATTAGTATACGTTGCGACACATAATAATTGTACTTACTTTGTGAAACTGGTACACTTCCATGTTCCCATCTTGACCATTTTTATTCTCCCATTTCCTCTTTATATTCTTTTTTTTTTCTTTTTGGTGGAACCGGGATTGAACTCAGACCCTTGTGCTTGCCAGGCAAGTGGTTATTCTACTGAGCCATCTCCTTGGCCCCCTTTTATATATTTTCACTGAAGTTTTTTGTTTATTGGTTTGCAGTACCAGGGATTGAACTCAGGAACTTGTGTCTGCCAGGCAAGCACTTATTCTACTGAGCTATCTCCCTGGCCCTGAAATAAGTTTTTATAGCCAGTGTACGGGCCTCGCTTGTTTGCTGATTGACTTTTTTGGGGGGACAAAAAAAGTGTAGTTCCGAGGAGCCTTCAACTCACTATGGAGCCCAGGTTGACCTTGAGCTCAAGAGGATCCTTCTGCCTCAGCCTCATGCTGAGAGCTAGGGTCATCCTGGGGAGCAAGGAACGGAGAAATGTGCCACATCCTAGCTACAGGTGCTGCTGCCTTCTGGGGAGCCCAGAGGAAGTGAGGACACATGTGTATAACGGAAAGAGGCACAGGAGCTGCAATTGCATGCCTAGTGTTTTATCTCTTGGTCTGGGGCAGACCAAGCCAACCTCTATTTTTTTTTTTTCTTTCTTTCTTTCTATATTTGGTTGTTGCAGGGTCTCACTACGCAGCTCACACTCACAGTGATCCTCCTGTTTTCAACCTCCCCAGCACTGGGATCACAGGCATGGGCCACCACGCCCAATCTCAGTGGCCAGCTCAGCCCGCCCTAGGGGCCAGGCTGGCTCAGCATGTGGTACTGGGGATCAAACTAGGGTCCCTGCTCTTGCCTAAGCAGGTGCTTTAGTCTGCTGAGCTCTCTCGCCGGCCCCTGTGTACTTTCTCTGGTCTGCTACCTTCAAATCTTCCCTGAAGTCAGGACCTCTCTGTCCTTTCTCTGCCCACGCTGTGCTCCCTGAGAGCTCAGGCCATTTACCTTCCTGTCACCGGTGCAGAAAGAACTCTGGAGAGCGTAATGAATCACTTTTGCTTCTTCTCTTGAAGTTCGTGCTTTGCTTCCCCCGGATAAACCCAACTTGCCCATCGAGCCTGTGTGTGCCCAGTGAGCGGGGCAGGAGCCGCTGGCCACATTTGCACGTTAATTAAGCCAGAGTCTCACCACAGGCCTCTGAGTCAGCACTGAATTGGCCTGGCCCCATAGCACTGCCAGGCAAGCCACTGCTCCTTGGGGACACAGGGTCTCCCTGAGGACAAGAATCCTCAGCCTGCATCCTGGTGCTGTGAGCACTCCCCACACCCTGCCTGCTGCCCCCTCTGCCAGAGGCCACTTCCTCGCCGGCAGCCTCTTGCCCCTTCATTTCTCTAACTTCAGAACTGTGAACTGGCACATCCATTAAGGAAGCCCAGAGAACAAAAGTACAGTGTGACAAATATAACGAGCCCTTGGGTCACCAACCGGCAGGCCAAGAGCAAGAACGCCTACCTGTTCTTTTCAAAAACCACCTCGAAAATTGTGAACCTTTTTCAACATGGAGACAAAATAAGCATCCGCAGGCCCTCCACCAGCCCAGGGGAGCCCTTGTGGCTTTTCTTGCTTGTTCCAGATTTTTTTCTTTTTCCTTTTTGCAATGATTAAACCCAAGTCCCTGCACGTGCTGGGGAAGCGTGCCGCCACTGAGCTACAGCCCCAGGCCCCATGAGATTTTTCAAACAGTAAAGGTTCCGGATGGGAGTGAAGTGCTACGGCTCTGCTCAGGCTCCCAGTCCTGTTCCTGTTCCCTAGGAGCCCCCAACCATCTGTGTCCTGGGCTCCAGGCTGCAGGAGGACCATCCAGCACATCTCCCCTTACCTGTGCCTGGGGTGGGGGGGGGGTGCTACTGGTGTTGACCCAAGAGCGTCCTTGCAGGGGGCTGAAGAGCCAGTACTGGCCAGAGCAGTTCAACTGCCCGCTCCGTCTGGTCCTCATGCTGACATCTGGGGCACTGTTTCCGAGGACGGTTTTCTTTACAAGCAGCACAACAATGAGTGCTCTCACCAAGGGGGTTCTGGGGGCCACTACCAAGACCCTGTCTGGGGTGAAACGCTGGGGCATGAGCCCCTGCAGAGCCCCCCCCACTTGCTTTCCAGAGGATTGGAGGTGCTTTCCAGTCCCGCTGCTGGGACCAGGGAGCCCTGCTTTGCCTCTCACCAACACTCAGTATTATCCCACCAAGCCCGAAGCCGCCTGTGGGGACAGAGCTGAGGCCCCGCGCTGCGCTCCCACTCAGCCCCGGAACACGCTGGGGAGAGATTTCCGTGTGGGTCCCGGGACCAAACGGGCAGAGACAAGCCCACCCCACAGGAGGCTCCAGCCCGGTCAGCTGTTGCTGTGGGCTGCCACTTCCAATGGTATCCTGGCAGTGGTAACCACCGCCCTGCGTATCATTTCATTTTAATTGGTGCCAAGAACTGGGGTATTTGACATTCAATTTTCCTTTTTTGTAACTTAAAACCACGGGAGACCCATTTGCTATTCCCGTCAACTTTAGACACTTATTTTTCCCACCAGTGAGCTGGCTGCTGGCGGAAGCCCACAGGGAGGGAGAAAAGGACCCCCACACACACACTGCGTGGCCAGGATCCCACTCTCGACTCAGCCCAGGGCTCTCACCCCCTCCCACATGGGAGAATTGTGCCCCTGTTCTTCAGGATTCCTGGGCACTACTGGGGCTGGGCCTGGCCGCATCTCGCCCATGTGGCGTTTTTATCAGGCAAACAAACATGAAGATATGTAGGCTGCTCATGCAGTCAAGAATAATATTTGCTGGTTGCATCACTGCCCATTTCTGATCACAGCTACTCAGATGCTGGAGAAGGAGAAGAGCATCTCATCACCAGAACAGGCCGGCCGCCTAGGAGACCCTGCCTCCAAGAGGGCTAGGGGCGTAGCTCAAACTTGTTATTCTCTTGTCTCAGACTCCCAAGTGCTGAGATTACAAGTGCATGCCACCACATGTGGCATTTTAAAAAATTTAGGGGCTGAGGAGATGGCTCAGTGGAATAAGCGCTTCCCTGGCAAGTGCAAGGGCCTGAGTTCAATCCTTGGTTCTGCAAAAAAAAAAAAAAGTAAATATCTTGTTTCCAATAAAAATTAAGCCAATGACATCCATTTTTAGTTTAAAGCAAGCATCGTGTGGTGTTATTTTTTAACATTATTTATTATTATTATTATCATTATTATTTTAGGGAAGGGTCTACAGGGTGTTCAGGGTCTCAATACTGGATCAGACTTGTAGTGATCCACCTGTTTACAGCCTCCCAAGAGCTGGGATTACAGGCACACACCACCATGCCCATTCTTAATTGCTGTCTCAGTGTGCTC
Organism: Ctenomys sociabilis; assembly: GCA_004027165.1. NCBI lineage: Eukaryota > Metazoa > Chordata > Mammalia > Rodentia > Ctenomyidae > Ctenomys > Ctenomys sociabilis. The sequence continues at coordinate 16,248 of PVKA01022874.1, read as the reverse complement.
CAGGGACAGGGCCGGCATGGTAGGCCAGGGGATCCAACCCCTGGCCCATGTGCCTGCTTGCAGGCGCTTTAATCCACTAAGTTATTTGGCTGGCCTTAACTTCTTATTGATGTAAAATATGTCTAATTGGCTTCATTGTTTCTGAACTCATAATTTAAAGCCCAGGAATTGGCTTAGAAAAGCCACATCAGTGCTACTAATGACAGGTTTCTAGTCGTGGGAGGCCTGTAGCAGCCACCTTACTCTTTCTTTTGTTTTTTCTTTCTTTTATTTTTTTGGTACTGGGAATTGAACTCAGTTTCCCCACTGTGAATCAGTGGAGATGCCCTCCTGCCTCAGCTTCGTAACTTCCAGGGGTCTTGCAGTTCCAAGGCAGCCTGCCTGAGCCGCAACCCCGCAATCCTTGCCTGCCAGCCCGCTTGCCCTGGCTCTCCTGGAGGCCAGCTCTGGGGACAAGGCCTGCACCCTCTTTCATTCTTTCCCTGACAGCTGCCAGGCAAACCCAGGAGCCTATAGCCAGGACACCCACTCACAGAATGGGGTTCACTGTGGGAGGCCCGGTCCAGAGCTATGGAGAAAATTCCTTAGCCTCTCTGGATCTCTTTTCGCTTCTTGTAAGATGAGTAATGGCTGTTTCTTCAGGGACTGCTGCCACTAATTACAGGCCATGATGCAGGAAAGCACCCAGCAGTGTTTGAGATAGAGTGTCACTGTCATGAGCTCCCGGGCCATACCCAGCGAGTGCCACCACGCTGCTGCTTGTTGAGTGACACACCTGTGTACTCCTGGCCCAGGGCAGGCACCTGCTCATGAAGTAACACAAAGGCTGAAATAGGACCCAGATGGCCACCACCCTCAGCCCACGTGCCCACCATCACAGACGAAGTCAGCAGGAGGAAAACAGGACGAGCCTCCACAAAGGGCCTCAGCTGCGTACAGTGCTGAACACGGGCTAGCAGCAAAGGTCAGGGCCTTCGGAGCAAGCACTGCCCAACAGGCCCAGAGGAGGAACGGGGTTCTCCTAAGGCTCACTTAGGACTCCTGATTTGGGCTGGGTTGGGTGCACAACCCTGGTGATGCCAGTACTCTGGGAAGCTGAGGCAGGAGGGTCACAAGTTCAAGCCTAGCTTGGGCAACTTAAGATCCTATCTCAAAAAAAAAAAATAGAGCTGAGAAAAAAAAGAGCTGAGGTTTTTTTTTTTTTTTTTTGAACTGAGGTATTATGTGCTGCAAACATGTACTAATAGAATTATTGTTATTATTATTATTATTATTATTATTATTATTATTATTATTATTATTGACAGGGTCTTGCTATGCAGTTTAGGCTGGCCTTAGGCTCACTTTGTAGCCCAGGCTGATCTCGAATTCAGGAATCCTTCTGCCTCAGCCTCCTCAGTGCTGGGATTATAGGCATGTGTCACCACACCTGGCCTTAATAAAATTGTTTTAAATTGAAAAAGAAAAAAAGCTGAGGACGCAGCTCGGTAGAAAGGCCCAGGATTCAATCCTGTCTTTGACTGGCATTGAAGTTGAGAGAATTAAATCACTGAAACACAGGTCCAGCTCCTTTGGCGTCGTACTGACTTGGTGTTGGTTTCCTCTTCATCCTCATTACCCCTTTTTCAAGGGGAAAGGTCCTCAGTTGGTAAATCCAAGGTTGCTCCTCCACTCAGCTACACCCCAGACCTTTCTGAGATAGGCAGGGTCTGGCTACTATGTAGCCCAGGCTGGTTTTGAACTTGTAATCCTCCTGCTTAAGCCTCCTGCGAAGCTATCTGCACGAGGAGGGAGCCCACACCCTGCTCATGCTCCTTGCTCACTACCAGGTTTTGTGACGTGGGTCACGTGGGCCTCTCCGCGGTCCCCCCAGGAGGTAAGAGCTGCCTGGGAGGGTGGGCAGGAGTCAGAGAACCAAAAGCTCCCTCTGAGACTGCCGGCTGGGCAGCAGCGGGGTACAGGCGGGTGCCAGAGGTTGCACCCTGAGTGGAGGTGAGGGGAGTGGGGCTGCGGGAGCCGCAGCGCGACTGCTGGAACCCTCCTAGCCCCTCCCGCCCAGGCCGATGCTGGGTGCACCCGTTTCCTGTTGTCGGACCCCGTAGAGAACAGGCGCCTCCCAGCTCGTACCGGCTTTCCCAAGATTGCGCTGGGGAAGTTGGGTTGCCAGTTGGGATAGATACCCTTGGTTTGGGGGCATCCCTGAGACACTCTTATCAAAGACCAGGGTGGGAATGCGACATTCGCGTCTCTGCGCCCCCTGGGTGGCTTAGGACTAAGGACAGGAAACGGTCCTGCCCTCGGTCCCGCGCCCTTCCAAGCCCGCGAGCGGGTCGCCACCAGGGGGCGCTGCGGCCCAGCCCGGGCCTCGGCTTCGCCCTGCCCCAAGCCCTGGGCCTGTCAATCTTCAGCCTGAGATCGGCTTGCGCGCTGGGGAGCTCTAGCAGCTGGGTGACTTCCCATCCCACGGGCCGGGCGGTACTGCTTGGTGACTTCCCATCCCACGGGCCGGGCGGTACTGCTTGGTGACTTCCCGTCCAGGGTGTGCCCTGTTCAGAGCAGGATTTCTTGGCTTTAGCAGGAAGACCGATCAATACGTCCTGGCCCAACTAACTGGCTGTCCCTTTGATGCACGTTGGACATCCGGAGAGCTTTCCAAAAGATGCTGAGCCGGCCTACTCCAGAGATCACCGTGTAATTAGACCAGGAAAGCCTGCGTGTCGTACCAGGTTCCAGTGTACAGTCGGGGGGGGGGGGGAAGAGTACTGCTTAGAATCTGGCATGGTAGAGGCGGGCCTTTTCTGTCATTGTATTCTGCCTGTGGAATTTGACAGCTTCTGCCCTACAGACGCTTGGAGTCAGGGCAGTCCATCTGTCCATCCATTCATGCACTCACTTTATCTTTCATTCTGTCCCCCCAGACATTGGGTGCCCACAGAAGCAGGTGCATGGTGCCACAGGGTGGAATCTCACTGAGCTATTTCCGGCTTGCTCTTTTTTCTGATCTCTTGGCCCTGCACAACTTTCCTTACCAGCAAAGTATTTAACCAACACCCCACCCCCAGCTGCCGAGCCTTTTGCTTGATTCCGTGTCCCTCAATTAGTTCAAGCTGGCCAGGGGTCCCGGCACTCCTCCTGCGGCTGTGGCAGGTTCCTGGGAGCTGCCTGAAAGAGGCTGCTGGGCTGTGGAGTAGGTAGGTGTGTGCTAGTTGCCCTCCTGTGGTCCAGCTGGAGGGGCTGGAATATAGTTGGAGTATAGTCCATCCTGTTGAGGGGTATGGTCTTGGTAGCAGCTGTTTACTAAGCACCTACTGTGTGCTAGGCTAGTGCTCTGCACTTTGAAGCATTAATAGTCACCAAGATCCCCAGCAGTCGCATGGTTCTCCCAGTTTTTCAGAAGAGAAGTCAGGGCTCAGGAAGGTGGTCACTCATGACATCACTAGGGACACCTAGACTTGAACCCAAGCTGATCGGACAGCACGGCATGTGCACCTGCCCCCAGGTCCTGCTGCACTGCAGAGGGAGCTTTGCTCCATCTGGTCTTTGTGGCAGGGTCAAGCTTCCCCACTTGGCAAAGGGGGGGGTCAGTTTGCCTCTCGCCAACCCCCAGGCCTCAGGGAACATGAGGCCAAGACCCGCTACAAGAGGCATTTCCTGAAGCTGCTGGGTCAGCTCGTGCCCACCCAGTGGCTGATGCAGCTTGCCAGGCAGCTTGGTCATGGCCTCAACAGCTGCTTCCCTGTGCCTGGCTTCCTGGGGTGGAACCCCAAGGTTCTCCATCCTTTGCTTCGCCCAGCACCCACTGTGCATGAATGCCAGCCCTGTGTGAAGCCCCTGAGCCTGGAGCACCATAGGCAGCAGGGCAGGATGCTCCCATTTTATAGATGAGGAAACTGAAGTTTGATGAACTGATGAAGAGGATACATACTGTTAGCAGCAGAACTCAGGAAACCCAGGCTCTGATTCTAGGCATCCTGTTCTTCCCACCTCCCTGCACTGGGACGGCTGAGCCACTGGCCCCATCCCATGAGATGGAAAGTGGGCTTGGCGTGCAAGGCTCTGCCCCAGAGCTGCAAGACAAACATCAGTCCCACTTTTGTCCTACACAGGGCCCCATAAGGGTTCTTGAGCCCTGTGCTTGTGGTGGGAGAGGCAGAGGACAGGAGCCTCCAGCCACCTCCTCCAGGGATCACATAATCCCAAGTGTGCTGAGTGTTCTGAGCACAGCCCGTGTTGTGCTTTTTCCCCCGCCTGTGAGCCCAGAGGGTTGAGCATTGCTTGTGGTATTCTTAAGGCTGGTGACTACAGGCAGGAGGCACAGTGTTTCCTGAAGACAGGACTCCCCTCCCCAGTCAGCCCAGCCCCATGCCGCTGTGCCGCCCTTGCCAGCTGAGGAAATCTGTGCCTCAGCCCAGAAGAATGAACTTGCTGGCAGCTAGGTGCTTGGCTCTCAGGACAGCCAATCAGGTGCTAGCAGTGCCTGGCTCCTGTCTAGGAACCGGCTGTGGGGCTGGACCAGAGGGGTCTAAGGAGGCCCCTGCCCTAGCACTGGGCCCAACAGCAGGACCAGAGCTGAACAAGGACAGGTAGGTGGGGTAGCATCACCAGGTGGGGAGGGAGGAGGAAGCCCCCAGCACGCCCTGGCTGCTGTTTAGGTTTGCTGGCACTGGCCCGCACCTGTGCAACTGGCCCACCAGCTGGCTGTATCTCACCTTGGCGGGGTACTCAGTATTTCCCCCCACTCCACCTCCTCACCCAGATAGGCAAGGGCTTCTGGAAAAAGATCCTAGAACTCAGATTTGGACTCCTCCATGGCTAGAACAAGGACAAACAGTAAAGATGTGGGGCTGCCTCGCCTCTATTTTATAGATGAGGTTACTGACCTTAAAATAATTAGCCGGGCGTGGTGGCACAGGCCTGTAATCCCAGCACTTGGGAGGCTGAGGCAGGAGGATTGCTGTGAGTTCGAGACCAGCCTGAGCTACAAAGTGAGCTTAAGGCCAGCCTGGACTGCATAGTGAGACCCTGTCTCAAAAAGACAAAAAAAAAAAAAAAAAAAAAATTTGATCTGCTCATCTTCTGGCCACTCAGATTTTGATCCAGCTATGCCTAACTGCCATGCTGGATTTCATTCCTCTTCCTGGCCCTCCTGCCCAGTCTGGGGCCAGCCTCTAAGCCGTGTGTGTGTGTGGCCTTGTGCCTGCTAGGTAAATGCTCAACCCGAGCTGGACTCGGCCCTAAGCCTTGGCTCCTGCCTTCAGGCCAGGCCTTGCTCTGCCCATTTCCAGACTGGCCTCAGCTTCTAGAGACAGGCGGTGGGCCGCACCCCCTCCCACTGCCACACAGGGGTGTCAGGACCTCCCCCAGGAAGGCTTCCACTTTAGGTCTGGGGCCCTAGGGCCAGAGGAAACCCTTAGCTACAAACACATGTGCACGAAGGCCTGGGCGTCAGGGTCTCTCCATACTTCAAAGCTGCCAGAAGTGGCGCAGCCAACACTCGCCTCCTGGGACAAACGTCCCCACAGCCGGGTCAGCACCATTCAGTATGTATGATTTATTTATTTTTTGTCTTTTTGAGACAGGGTCTCACTATGCAGCTCAGGCTGGCCTTAAGCTCACTTTGTAGCTCAGGCTGGTCTTGAACTCACAACAATCCTCCTGCCTCAGCCTCCCGAGTGCTGGGATTACAGGCATGCGCCACCATACCCGGCTATTCATTCAGTATTTATTTGGACACACAAATGAAAGAACCTGGTGGTTCAAACAGATTAGGATCTTTTTATCCCCTTTTGGATGGATATATATATATATATATATTCCAAAAACCAACACATCACTAGTTCCCTACATGCTTTCTCTCTACTGAGCAATATATACAGCCTAATATATATATACATATATATATATATATATATATATATGTATATATATATATAATATATATTTTCAATAGATAACTATATTCAAGTAATGAAACACAGGATTTACAGTTTCCCTCTGGGGCAGAGGAAAGCAAGTTCACACACAGTTCACAGAGGAAGTACCGCAAGGGCCCAGTCAGCACAGCCGAGCCCCTCTGGGGACGGGGCAGCAGCTGAGGTCAGGACAGCCACACTGCCACTCAGTGGGCCCTGGCAGGCGCCGACAGGGGGAGCCAACCCGCTCCACCCGGGGTGTGGAGGACCTCAGCCTTCCAGAAGGTGCTCGTATTTGGGGTTCACAAAGGAAAAGCCCGTGAATGCCGTCTGGTCCATGGAGTCGATGAGGTTCTTATCGCTGTGAGACAGGCGCGGCTTCTCGTTCAGGAACTCCTGGTCGAAGTTGTTGTAGTCTCCAGGGGATTTCTGCAAACAGAAGAGAGATGGGCACCAGGGCCGGCCCTCCAAGGCTCCCAGGGCCATGGTGGGCATCCAGGCCTGCGCACCCTGCCGGGCTGGGCAGAGCAGGAAAGCAGCTCTCCCAGCAGCCCACGGGCAGACCCCGTGCAGGAAGATGGGGAAAGTGGGCACGGTCCCTGTTCATGTGGAGCCCACATGCTAAAAATGACTTCTACATATTTAAATGGTTGAGGAAAAAAGACAGGCAAATGGCACTTCATACCTTGTGAAAATGGCACCCAAATCCCAGTGCCCACAAATAAAGCATTATGAGTTCACAACTACGTCCACTTGCTACATCTTGTCTATGGCTGCTTTAAGGTCTGCAAAGCCTAAGTATTTGCTACTGGGCTGGGTACAGGAAGTCTGCAGATTCCCCGCTCCCGAGGGTCTGACAGATGGTAACAGAGACTTGAGCCGGTGGCCCACAGGCCAAGTGAACCAAGAAGTAGAACCATATGGGCTAGCCCTGGATTTGGGGAGAGTTTTGTTTTTAATGGCACTTGGGATGGAACCCAAGGCACTGCACATGCCACGCAAGCACTATACCACCGATTAATACCGTAGCCCCTTGCATGGCTTTTGAGGAAATATGTTCAATTTGGCAATATGACATAAAAATCCAGATTTTGGCCTTCCTTTTAAAACTAGTAGATTTAAGTAGCCTGGGTCCACTGCCTTATATCACCTTATTAACTGCCCCACATTCCCAAGAGGCAGGTGCCACTGTCCTACCTAGATACGAGGAACAGAGGCTCAGAGGACTCAGAACCTTGCGTGTGGCCAGAGCAGGGGGACAAGGGTGCACCAGGTCGTTTCATTTTGGTACCATTGATGGAACCCAACGCCTTAATGATGAGCTCTAATCTCTATCTCTTGTTTATTTCTACACTAGGTCTCATTAAGTCATGAAACAGCCCAGGCTGGGCTCAATCTTGCTATCCTCTTGCTTCAGCCTCCCAGAGTGTTGGGGCTATAGCTGTGCACCACCACCTTCATCTGGAACCAGGGCTTTATTACTTTTATTTTTTGTTTTGGACTGCAAGGGATCAAACGCAGGCAAGCACTGACTGATCCACACTTCCGTCCCGGGGCTGCTTGCCGCAGGACCCTCCATCCAGGCAGGGGCTACGCATCACTGCTCTGGCCTTACGTTTCCGAGGCCAGAGGAAGAAAGCAATCTATGAGCAGCAAGTGCCTGCAGCCTAGCGCTTTTCTGCAGCCGGGTGCCTATTAATGCTCTGCCCAGCTCAGGAGGCCCAGCAGGGAAAGTGCTCTGTGGCCTCAAAGCACAAATGTGGAGCACATCACAGAGGCTTCCAGAAGGGAACAGTGTGTCCTGACATACGAGGGGAGGCTGGGGAGAGAGAGGGAGCGGGAGAAGGAACTGCGAGCACAGAGGGCCCAGGGGCGCAGCTCCTCAGTGGCTCCAACCTGCCTCCTCGTGCTCTTGCCCTGGTAGCCTGTACACCCTGGGCTTCCCCCAGATGCCCTCCCCTGACCCCATCTACCCCATGTCTGCTTCCAAAGGGGCCTCTCACACCAGTCCCTACACCCTAGGCTTCTGCTGACAAACCCTCTGGATGGCAAATGGTCCTATGTGGCCCGAGACACCTCACACTGCTGTCTTGCATCCCAGCTAATCGCAGTGTGCATGTTTCCTATCTGTTAAGTCTCCCTAGCTCGGGGACTGGTTCCCAGCATACCAGGCATGGCAACCCTACCCAGTGCAGACTGTGTTTCCAACATGCACTGGAAGATGGACTGGATGGGGGTGAGGAGAGGGAGTGAGGCCCTGAGCACTGTCCCTCCACAGCGTGTGCCGCAGAAATGGAAGAGAAGAGGTGCTTGCCAGCTGGGAGGCAGGGAGGCTGAGGTGGGAGGATTTTTTTTTATGTATTTAGTACAGGGCCTATAGGGTCTCACTATGTAAATCAGACTTGTAGTGATTCTCCTGTTTTCAGCTTCCCAAGTGCTGGGACTACAGGCGTGTACCAGCACACCCAGTCTAAATTGCCATCTCTGGGCTGGCAAGATAGCTCAGCGGTCTAGAGCGCCTCCCCGGGACCGCGGTTCAAGCCCCAGCACCACATGCCATGCCAGCCCCTCCCCGCAGGGCCGGCTGAGCTCACACCCCACCCCTGCGAAAAAAGAATCCGTGATGTGTAGCGAGACACTGTAATAAATAAAGGAATTTAAAAAAAAAAACAAAAATAAAAATAAATTGCCATCTCAGTGCACCCCCAGGGCAGGTCCAGCACGAGTGGAACCCCAGTCCACTGCATCTGCCTAAGCAGGCACTGTAGTCGGCTGAGCTATCTGGCTGGCAGGACTTCAAGACCAACCAGGGTGACAGAAAAAGACTCTATCCCTTGAAATTTTCAACACTGAAGCAACAAAACAAGACAGTGAGGGGCAGGAACTCCAGTTCCCAGTGTTTGTTGAAAGAGGAAGGAGGGAGAGTAAAAACACAAGGGCAGAAACTATGGCTGAGCGTGGTGGGGATCAGAGACAAAGTCTGCTGGAAGGGACACAGGAGGTGTGAGTGATGCAGGGGACAAGCAGGGTGAAGCATGAGGGTCCGGCACCTGGAGGCCCCGCAGGGGCGGGAATCACGTACCACTTTGGGTCTGAAAGGTGGCTCTACTTTCCGCTTCTCTAGCAGAGTCCAATTGATGGTCTTGAAGAAAGGGTGGATTTTGATGTTTCCCGTCATTCCCAGCCTCTTGACAGGGTCTCTTTCAAAGAGCTGCAACCCAGCAGAGGCACTGGTTAGCACACGAAGGCCATGACTATAACATCAGCCAATGGCCCCAGGCCTCAGGGTGCCGAGGCAGGCCTGGCCCAGCTGAGGACGCAGCCCAGGGAACTCCAGGGGGCCCTGTGCAGCCTGCTGTGCTGCCAGCTGCCTAGGAATCACAGGCCCTGGCTGGCAGGTCCTTGGTAAAAGCAGAGCCATTCCCTAAGATTCACCACCTGCCTGCCACAAAACAGAACATCATGGGCTTACGTTTATACCCCAAGAACTCTGGGGGGCCAGTTTTCCCGTCATGCTCTGCAGACAAGAAGAGAGGCTTGGAGAGGGAGGGTAAGTGATCTGCCCGAGATCACCAGCCCATCACAGGTGGAGTATCAGGTCTGTCTGTCTCCTGACCCTGAGCGCTCAGCCACACGCCAAGCAGATGTCAACACAGGATGAAGACCAGCGTGCGCCAGACTTGCCCTGCCCAGCCCAGGGCCCCTACCTTCTCCAGGATGTCCTTGGATTCCTTGGTGATCCAGCGGGGATAATGTGGTGTGTCCACACGGATGGACTCGAAGAGCTCGTCCTCATCATCGCCGTGGAAGGGGGACTGACCAATGAGCATCTCATAGAGGAGGACCCCGAAGGACCACCAGTCCACAGAGAATGTGTACTTCAGGCCCTGGAGGATCTGGAGAGTAGCAGCAGTCAGAGGCAGGCTGCCGGTGCTGCTGGCGGGTGGGACTTGGCCCCTTCATCCTTGGGAGCCCTGTTGGCCTGGCCAGTCAGGGGCTGGCGGATGTGCACTCACCTCAGGGGCGATGTAGTCAGGGGTCCCACAGAAGGTGCTGGCTCGGTTCTCCCCAAATATGTTCTCCTTACACATGCCAAAGTCAGCTATCTTGATGTGGCCCTCCCGGTCCAGCATCACATTATCCAGCTTGAGGTCCCTGGGGACAAAGGACATGACAGGGTCATCAGAAGCAGTGTCTCTCCTCACAGCCCTGTCCCCACCCACATATTAATCAGGACTTTCCCAGGCACTGGGAGGAAATGAGCAAGAGATGGAAACATTAGGGGAAGGAAGTGCTAACACCAGAGCCACCTCCAAGCTGCCTACTGTGTTCTGAGGGCTGGATACACACCCTACTACTGAGACCAAAAGCAAGCCCCGGAAGAGATGGTGTCACATGCTCTGGGTCACCCTGCTACCCAGCAGCTGACCCCCCAGGGCTTGAACTGTCTTATACTCAGGGCTGGAGTCACATCGATTTTTGCCATTAGTCCTCTGCACAGACAATCAATGCACATGGGAAGGAGCACTACAGAGGAGCAAACAACGCCAAGCACACGCTCTGTTGGGCTCAACGGCCACACACTTCCCAGACAGTCTAAGCATGGGAGACCAGCTGTGCGTCTCACCCCACCTTTTAAAGCCCGGGAGCTGGTATTTGCTATCCACCACCCCACTGACTGAGCTACTTGACAGTGTAATTGACAGCAATGTGCAGGTGGGGCCCCAGCCTTTTGGATGTGGGTACAGCCGTCCTCCGCAGGACGAGACCCTCAATTACTGGATGAAAACTTACATCACTCAGATGGGGCTTCAGAGTGAGACCTACTGACCCAGGGCAGGGAGGTACCTTAGCTGTCAGCACTGTCCTCCCCGTGCCTGGCACTGAAGTGGAGCTCTAGAGAAGCAGCCAGCTGACAACCTACTCCAAGCAGTGATGGAGCAGCAGCAGGGCCAGAGCTCTTTGGAGCATGTAAGGAAGCATGGGGAGGGTTGGCGCCACCCCTCCCAAGAGCCTCAGAGGCCATGGCACTGTACCTGTAAATGATTCCTTTGTTGTGTAAAAACTGCAATCCACAGATGATCTCTGCTGCGTAAAACCTGAGCAAGAGGGAGAGAGAGAATTCCAGAACTTCTGCCCACCAGTGGCCTTCATGGGCTTTTGCCTTACCCCAGCCCCAGGGCAGGAAATGCTGTGAATAACCCAGGCCTGATCAACCACACCTTGTATCAGACAAGTAGGGGCTGGTGGCCCAGACAGAATATTTTGAAGGGAAAGCTCCAAAGAAGCCGATTCTCTGCTGTAGGTGGTGTATGCAGTGAGTGCAGGGGCACGCACCACAATGCCAGGCTGCAGCCCCCATCAGGGCCTGCTGATACACAGGACACCTCTCTGCTTAAGACGGCTCTGGCTGCAGCCCAAGGCATGGACAGCAACCAGCAGGCCTGCACTGTTCCCGCGGCCAGTGTTCACCCATTATTCCTATGAGATGCGGAGACCCAGGCCATCCTGTCTCTCCAAAGCCAGCCCTAGGCTAGCCCTTGGCTAGCTTCACCAGAAAAGAAAAAAAGGAGCTAGCATCCCTCCCTCCCTCCCTTCCACAGGGCCCGCTAGTACGTGGCACGGTAGAGCTCGAAGCGGCCTTTGTCCTGGATGTGGTACATCAGGTCCCCGCCATTGAGGAACTCCATTACAAAGAACAGGTGCTCCTGGGGTGGGACAGAAGTGGGCAGAGCTGAGGGTCAGGAGAGGGCCCCCTGCTGAGGCCCAGGACAGAGCCCCAGCAGCAGGCAAAGGGGCCAGACGCTAGGCCAAGGCCCATTCCCACCCTGGGAGGTATGGAGGAAGAAGTCATGACCCTGCCTGGGAGACCCAGAGGGGGGCTGTGGCACATGAGCCCCGACACTGGGAGGTCATGCACCTTGGTCTGAAAGGTGCAGAAGAGGTGGGTGAGAAAGGGATTCTCCCAGGCGAGCGCCAGCACCCGCTTCTCCACCATGGTGCACTCCACATCGTCATCAATCAGCACTACGTCCTTCTTGAGGGCCTTGACAGCGAAGAACTGGCCTTTGCCCTTGAGCTCTGCAAGCAGGACCTGCCAGTGGGAGGGAGGCTGAGCAGGGCAGGCGAGGCCAAAGGCCAAGGCCCACCCAGCCGTTCACCCCCACGCTCGACCAGAAGTAGCCAGCGTGCAGCAGAAAGCGCTGCCCCGGGCCTCGGGGCTCCCCAGAGCCCCCCAGTCCCTCACCTTCCCGAAGCTGCCTTTGCCTAGGACCTTGTGGAAGGTGAAGTTTTCAATCCTGCACCTGGTGCTGCCCTCCCAGATCCTGCCATAGGTCCCGTTGTTGTCTGTTTGAGAGAAGATGCCTCTGACTAGTCTTGGTGGCCAGGATTCCTTTCTCCAGAGACTAGGGGCCGGGGGTGGGAGACATGAGGTGGGGTGGGGCGGGGTGGGGGCGGGACAGGCCTGCGGAGGGACAGGGCCTGCGACCCCCGGGTGCACCTCTTCCCAGCACTCACTCGACAGGCCCTTGTCTGTGACCTGATGGGAAACGGGAGCTTTAGTGGGGGATTTGGGTTCAGCTTCACCTGGGGTATCATTCCCAACGACTTCTGGCTTCTTCTCAAAACCCTGGTATATCCCAACAGGCTCCGAAGGCCCCGAGTCCTGCTTCCGGGAAGATCTCTAGAAAGGTAATGGAGGCAAAGGAGTTGGATGTGAGACAATTTTAAGAACTCCCAGTCCAGGAATAGGAGCCCTTGGTCCCGACCCCCGATATACCAAGGGTAGACAGTACAGGAAGAGCCCAAGACCTACTGCTTGTGCGTGCGTGCACGTGTGTGTGTGTGTGCGCGCGCGTGTGCATGCGTGAGTGCCTGTGCGTGCCCCCAATGAAGCACAAGGAAGCCTGGAAGGCCTGCAAATACCAACTGGACATGGAAATTTTATAACTGAATCCTGCTTTCTTAGGTATTTAATGAAGTTTTAAATTAACTTTATTTTTGATTGAGTCCAAAATTTCACCCTAAAGTTTTATGTATCCTTCAAGTTACACACACACACACGATCTTAGTTCAGTGTTACAATAGCCAACCCTGACCTCCTCTGGACTCACCCACAGGTAAAAAGGACAGCATATATGAGGTTTCCCATGAGAACAAGACCACCTCCCTCTGCTCCCTAAATTTTTTAGTTTGTTTTTATTTTTTATTCTTTGGTGGAACCAGGGATTGAACTCCGGCCCCTGCACTTGCCAGGGAAGCACTTATTCTGAGCCATCTCCCTGGCCCTGCTCCCTAAGTTTTTTGATCAGCTCTTCCAGAAACGAGGTCTGGGTATAAATCCTTAGAGTATCCCCCAAGACTGCTGGGAGCCTGACCACCCAACCCCTGCCTCGTGCCCAGGGTCCACGACCCCCGCCCACCTGGCTGACTTGGTTCAAGGCTTCGGCCAGAAGCTTCTGGTTGATGCCGCAGAGGTTGGCCACTTTCTCCCGGCATTTGTGGTGCACGTTCATGCCGCAGTCTGCATGAGGGAGAAGCAGTAGGGTCAGTCTGGGGCTCAAACAAGGCTCAGGGGGAAGCGGGGGAGAGAACAGGGACTCCTGGGATCCATCTTCAAGGGAAAAAAATACTTGAAGCCATCATGAGCATTTCAAATATCTTACGATTTAAAACAGAACACAGATCAGAAGCTATGGGTCCCAACTGTAAATCCTTTTAAAGACTACTGGGACAGCTGAGCCCAGCTGCCCCCCTCGGGGTCTCCAGCTTCTCCTAGCAAGGGGAAGTGTGGGAGCTGCCTTCGCTGGACACCAGGCCTCTGCTCAGGATCTTGTGCCCACTGCCCCTCACAGTGATTCTCTCAGTCCTACTTTTCCCCATTTGAAACCTGAGGACCGGGCCTGGGGAGATGGCTCAGTAGAATACGTGCTTGCCTGGCAAGGACAAGGGCGTGAGTTCAATCCCCAGTTCCGCAAAAAAAGAAAAAAAAAAAAAACCCGAGGACGCAGGGGACACAGCTCAGAGGCAGAGCCCGCACCTATCTCCTGCCCATGCAGCAGGTAAATCGCCATGTGAAAACCCTCAGGGTGAGGGGTGAGCCACAGCCAGCCAGGGCTCAGGGGGCTGGCGGCACCCACCTTCACACTTTAACCCCTGCCTCACCAGCCCCCACAGCAGGCTGCCGCAGTGGTCGCAGAAGGTGGGACTCATGTAGTTGTAAACCTTGAACCGATGCGGCATGTCAATGTTGAAGCGTTCTTTCTGGAACTGGAGGGGAGCGTACAGCAGGTCAGGGGCCACATGCCAGGCCTAACTTTTCTTGACCCCAACTCTTCCCAAACCCTGTGTGCTACAAGACTACAAGAGGCCCAAGAAGCCCACGAGGAGGAAAGGAAGCCTGAGAGAGATGGGAAGGGGGTGAGCCACCAGGGAAGGGCAGCAGAGCCCAGGCCCGCCCACCTGGCCAAGACCCAAGTCCCCAAACCCTGCCCTGGGCCCAGCTCACTATCGTGTGCCGGCTGTTGGCGGCAGTGCCGGTGCACCGGCCGATGATCTTATCGATGCATTTCTTATGGATGGCAGCGTTGCATTCTTGACGAGGAGCGGGGAGAGGGGGGGACAGGGAAGGGCAGAGCTGTGAGCTGGCACCCGCTGGCCCCATCCAGTCCTCTACACAAAGCCAGCCTTCTCCTTGACTGCCCACGCCCTCACCCACAGAGGCCTTGGCCCAGGGCTTGGTCCTCCTCCTGCTGCCAGCCTTCAGGGAGGAGCCAAGGAGAAGGCAGGGCCAGGGAGATGGGGAACTGCAGTTTCCAAAATGAGGGAAGGTTTATGGAGTCCTAGTGGGCAGGGCGGTGGGCAGAAGTGAGGCATGCAAATGGGCCTTTTTCGGCAGTACTCAGAATTGAATCCAAGACTTTCTGTGCCGAGCTACGTCCCTAGCCCATTTTTGCTTTCAAGACAGCTTCTCATTAAGTCACTAAGTTGCCTAGGCTGGGCTCACACTCATGATTCTCCTGCCTCAGCCTTCCAGGGTACTGGGGTCACGGGTGTGCACCACCGTACCAGAGCTCCCTGCCTTTCGCACTTCTAGGTCCCAGGACAGCCAACATCTACTAAACTCTCTCTCACACGTGCACACCAACACACCCCACACAGACATCACACATACATACGAAGTACGTGAAAATCTTCTTATACTGAACTGCTACCACAATTAAGTGCTTTAACTTTTAGGCACTTAAAATACAGCTTTATACGCATCTACTGCCCCTTCACACCAACTGTTCGACCTCATTTATACACAAGGAAACTGAGGCACAGAGGGCTAAAGCCCTAGGAAGCAGCAGAGCAGCCTGGGCTGAAAACACCAACCTACAGAGCCTGCTACACATACCACCCGGAGGAAGGGGTGCTCACTACCCTCCCACACGTGTGGCCAGGGGAGCGCCGGGAAAGGTCTCAGAGCCGCAGTCCTGGCCTCGGGTGATTTCTGGGAACTCTAGTGTGCACGGCCTACTTTGGGACCCTAACCTGACCAAGTGGGGCAGCCCCCACTCACCCGCAGCTACCATCCCCACCCTCTCGTGGGGAAGCACTACTGCACATACATCACATACCCACAGAACCCTTGCCCGCCCAGACACGTCACAGCCACCCAGGGCCACACACTGGCACCCTGGAGCACGCACCGGGCTGCAGATACTTACGCCTGCACTTGTAGCCTTGCTTGTTGAGGCCCCTAGAAGGAAAGCACCAGGCCAGGTGAGTGAGGAGAGCTCCAGGACCGGGCCTCTTAACCCTGCATCACCCACAGCCGGGTCTCACCAGACAAACTCTTTGCACACGGAACAGAAGGTAGGCTGCCCGAAGAAGGTGGCAATAAACTCATGGTTCTTGATGTAGTGGATCTTGGCCTGTTTGATGGCTCCGCGGCGGTTCATTGTTGGGAACTTGGCGTCCTCCTCACTACGCATAGACTGTTTGCAGTCTGAGGAAGATGGAGCAATACCGTAGGTTGGCCCAGGTGGCTGGAAGGTCAGCACCCTACAGACTTTCGGGTGGTCTGCACAGATGAACAGGGGTTGTTTCCCTAAGCCCAGAGCCCTGTAGAGACTTACCCCCGTCCTCCAGGAAGTACTGTACAGACATCAACACCTTGGCCTCGGGCTGCAGGTCCAGCTGTAAGGGTAGGAGGGGGGAATAGCAAGGTCAGCGAGGGCGGGCCTGGGCCTGATTAGGCACAGAACCCGCCCCCATGGTTGTCCCTCAAGGCCAAGGAAGCCCCTAAAGCCTGGACAAGCACCTATCTGCCCAATATAGGCAGGGCCCC